>CBVK0100543212.1:0-17808 GCA_900067695.1 Picea abies | reverse complement strand
TTGAAACAAAAGACTTCCCTAGTTTGATAATTTATGTTTCACTCGATTGTTTGAATTAATTAAGCAATTATAGTGACCAACAGTGTTAACAACATTCATTTCACTTATTGATTTTCTTGCTGCAATAATTTAGCCATATACTCAATGGAAATAATAATAAGCTCTCAAAGTGCATAAGAAAACATCACTGTGTATAAGAAAGCCTTTTCTTTATCTTTATGAATCATGCCAATATGTATATCAATCAAAATGCAACAAAGTGTCATTGGAAAATAAATGTTAGTGAATCATAAATGGAATGATGAGATGGTAAAATGGAATAATGGTAATAAGTATGTAGTGAATATAGGTTCCCTCCCCCCCAACTGAAGTGGTTGCATATCCTTATGCAACTTGGCATAGGTTATGAAAGTGAAAAAGGAAATAGAGAATGGCGAGGGAATTTTCCGAAGTTATTCATTACTAGAAAATAAGGAATTTCATGATGAAAGATTAGAAAAGAACATACCTCCACTTAACCAACATAATGCAATAGGAATATGTCTAGTGCTGGGCATGGAAGATGTCTCTAATATAGGATCATGAAAATGGAACTGCTAATGTTGTTGTTGTTGTAACTAGATCATGGGAAGTGAAGGAATCTGAACTGCTACTACTGAATCATGAGAAATGTGGAAGGCAAAGAATATGGAACTATGGTAGTCTCAGAGATATGAAATCAAAACTGCTGCAACTGCTAAGGGGATCATGAAAAAGTGCATAGTCTTCACCCTCTACAAATCAATAGTACAATTCTAGTCATGCAAATAAATGTTTCAATGTTGAGCATGAAGAGAAATCATTGGATTACCGACTATTGATGAATGCCATTAACCAATGCGAGACAAACTCACCAGTGATGTCAATGTGTGCCAAGGTACATGAGTACATCTTCTGAAATGAAAATATAAGGGTTGATGTTGAGCCACTTGGAAAATCTGATGATCAAGGGACATTGATGTATTCCTCTGATTGTCAGCAAAAGAAATTTCCATTAAGGCATGCAAGCCTTAAGGTACTCAAAAGGAACTCTAGTCTATATCCTAGATAAGGTGTTGAGGTCGATGGGGCAAGACTGTTGAAAGGTGGGCCTTAAGGAATCCCACATCAGTCAACATGAGTTTGTAAAAATATTGGTAGGACAATAGATGGAAAGATCTCAATAGCAACAGTGTTTATGGCAAGGAAATCAAGGCAATGTAATCATGTAAAGGGAACTTGACTAGTTCTATTGACAAGGAAAAAGAACTGAAAAAATAAGGAAGTGATGTATGTGACTCAGAAAGATAGGCATGTGAAATCATGAAGGATAATTCAATGGAAGATGGGCCTCAACACCACGATGACTAATCAACTTTGAAGGAGAAATGGGATAGTATCACAACATAAAATTTGGCAAAATGCGGAAATATGGGTGTCGCAACATGTAAAATGGAAAAGTAGAAATGTTGGTGCAGCAGCATAGGAAGTGAAAAAGAGGAAATGATAGTGTATCAACATGGTCATTGTGTAACAACAAACATCAAGATGTGCAAAAAGTTGTGTAACAACATCGTCATGAAATGTATAATGAATATCAACTCCTTAAAAATGTTTATCAAAGCATATTTTTCTGAAATATTTTGTGATTCTTGAAAATCACGTCAGCATTAAAATTAGTTGTCTTTGATCCTGCAAAAATATTAGTACGAATCCTGCATGAAAACTATGAGAATTTTGAAAAACATATCATGCAGGAATAAGTATGAATGCGGTAAATCAAAGAAAATAGAATGTGTTTTGATACCTGTTGTTATTGCACTTGTTTCATCATCGATCACTGCGTGAAATGTCTTAAGAAAAAAAAATTAATGTTAATCACAAAAACATGTCTTGACTATCGTTTTCAGGAATGAGATGTCCATTTACAATTTTTGACAATGTTTTTTATTTTTATAATTTTGATTTTTATAATGTTTTTGTGTGTTTCCATGGTTTTATAATTTTTATTTTTTTATTGTTTTTCTTTGTTTGTTTTGTTGCTTTTGTTTTATAATAAAACAAAACAAAAACATATATATATATATATATATATATATATTTAAATTATTAACAAACAAAGAAATAAATGGTGTTTGTGTTATTTAATTAAAACAACGAGGCACTTTTCTAACCTCCACAATGGCGTCTACCCTCCATCATCATCGATCCTACTGATCAAATGGAACCTGTAACTAGTGAACACATAGAATGCAAGGGTTGCCAATTCCCCAAATAAAACACTAGTGCAGGCATACTGGTAAGCAGTTATCATGATCGGAGCATAAAATACAACATGTGTAAAGTAAATATAGTAGGCCACCACAATATAATAATACCTGAACAAAGTCAACTTCACAAATTCACCACTACCTTGTCATCGGTATGCGTATCCCAAACAATGAGGAAGTAGATCATGTTAACTAACAAAAACATCTACTTCCATGCGAGCCAACCTTGGCATACGGCCTAGTATTCATCAATCATGACAGTTTCCATGTTGGTCATCGTTGATTTAGCAATTAAATCATGGGTGTATGGGTGTATAAGTCTAGATGTGTCTCTTTGTTTCTACTTAGGAGTCAAATAAGAAATTATACCAACCAGTCATGATCGTAAGCATTATCAACAATGCAAAGAAATCTAAAGAAGATGTGAATAGAAGTGGGTGCATCCAATATCTATTCATTAATGGCATCAATTTTGGAACAAAATTTAATCATTCAATGGTGAAATGACCGATCGCTTCAAGATTTGGACTGATTGTTAATTAATTGGTGACCTAACATGAAAGAACCATGATCTGCAAAGGTCGACAATTCAATTCCAGGCAACACGTGCGTAACCCTAGATATGGATTAAAGGATATTATTGATATCAACCTGTGGATATGGATAATCGCAATTCTGACACCAACCATCACAGATATTTTTAGCCGTTAAAAACCACCGTAAAGAGGGTATATTGTTGCAAAGATCTCACAACTGAATCATGATTTTGATTTTATGCAAGAATAATTAGGTAAGGTAGAGAAAAAATGGTTGCACAATCATGATCTGGTTCTTATTTTTCGGTCAACAACCCAACACAAGGTGTCTAGTTTTTTATATGAGGCTTAAATTAAACATGGAAATTAGGGAAGAAAATCACAACTTCTTAATTATCGGAAAAGATAAGAGTTATCACATGAATTGTGTTGGGATCCTCGTTCATTGGGAGACTAGGGTAGTTTGCTTGTTATCACAAATCTCGAGATAGATCTCTCGAACAAAACTATTTTGTTGTTGTTGTGTTGCAATTTTTTTCAATGATCGCAGATAGAGACGAGATCTTGGTTGAGTGGTTTTGAAGCATTCGAGGGTGTTTGCAGCCGGTCAAATGTATGGATCAAGAGTTTGCGTAGAATTACTGCAGGTTTTACATGGGCAGTGAAACTCAATCGAGAGCAAGTGAGAAACACACATTTTCAGCGTGGAAGGATGTAGGAAAAAGATGGCATTGTTGCCATTCAAACCAAAAATGGACCAGACCGAATGTTGTAGGTGTGACATAGTTCCAGTTTCGTTTTGTTTTTTATTATTTCATAATGCCACTATTGTTTTATTGTTTTTAGATCTGCAAATTTATTCAATCACTGTTACAACAAAAACGTCATTGTTTCAACAAGTAAAATTTCATTGTACCAGCATGTTCTAACAACATGTAAAATTTTTCATTGTATCAACATGTTGTATTAGCATGTAAATTTTTTGTTGTATCAGCATGTAAAAATTTTCCCTGTAACAACATCTAAAATTTCCGTTGTATCAGCATGTTGTAACAACATGTAAAATTGGTTTTGTTTTTATTCGTTAAAAAAAAAAATTATTGTGTTTATTTGTAGGTCAAAAGATGGACGCAAAAAAATCCATTCCTGAAATCAAAATCATCCCTATTTTCTATTCCTTGCGATCGCACAAAGCACGAAGGAGAGCATACTTATTCTAGGTAAAAGAAAAATATGATAATGAAAACAAAAACTAAAAATGAAAGCCTACCTACTCTATGCTAACTACATCTTAGAAATCAGTTACATGTAGTCAAATAGCCAATGGATCCATGCATGCAACAGTAACAACAATATGTTTAGTGGCAATTTTTAGAATGAAAAATAGAATTTTACAAGAATGAGTGAATATATTTGTTGTAACTATAAATTAACAAAATTAAAAGAAAAAATAAAAGAATCTAACCTGGTAGTTGCTTGGAACCATCGTTCAGTATAGCTTTCATAGTCGTATTTTCCCTCTCTTAGATCATGCTGTAGCTCCTCATTGTCCTCCTCAAGTTCCTCAGATGTTGATTCCTCATTCGTTTTTGGAGGAGTATTTAAGCTCTGGGCTGCTATCGAGATCTCCTCTTCCTGAGAAGAAGAAATCCTAGCTTTCACCGGGATATGAGTGAGTTGTTCCAAGATGACACTCATGATTAAATCATATTTCAAAAGGGGTTCTTACAACACCCAAATCAAAATAAAAAACTGAAAATCACACTTGCTGCAACACATGAAAACCTCTTCACAGTTGCAAAAATTGAAATTCCAGAAATTGGAACAATCCCTACATGCCCTTATCCATATGTCACCTCAGAGTTAGGAGCATGAATAATCATACTTTCATGAAAATTCAAACTAAACTTCAATCCATCGTGCTTCCCCGACAACGACACCAAAATGTTAGGTGGAAATATTATCATTTAATTCTGTTGTAGTACTTGCCCAACCATTTAATTTGTCAATCTGAGGTTCATAGGCTTATGAAGCACACACACTATATATGCAGGACTGAACTAGAAGTAATCTAATCTAAATTGTTGAAATGAAATTAATCTAGGAAAGCAGAAAATTAATATAGGAAAGGAATACAACATGTGAAGAGTTGAATGAAAAAAGACATATGTGAGCTCACGCAATAAATCAATCTCAAATTATATTACAAGAATCAAATGACAAAGCATGAAAGAATCAAATCGAAGAATCCCCTTCTCCTAATTACAAGACTAAATTATGAATTACATGCCCCCCGATGGAGAACACTCTCTTATATACATGAGTGTCATAATGGCAGATCCACTATTCTCTCAACCACTCTCAACTACTTTCCCATTATTAAAAGATATGATCTCTTCAAGTCCTCCACACATCTCTCACATATCTTAGATAAGATATGCCAATCAAATCTTCCATGATCTTCTCTCTTTCAAATCTTTAATTTTGAATATGTAATTCAAATTTGAGGATAGGTGGTGAATTTTGACTTTGTTGAAATATTCACTGAGTATAAATCCAACTTGTAATGATTCAATACCTGAAATTTGTACCTAAGATTACTCACTATCTCTTCTAAAACACCTCCAAGTTTTTTTATCTGAATGTTTCTATAAATAAATTTGTATTGAAAATTTCAAGATGACCTTTAAAGAAAAACCTTAGAAAAAATCATCACAAGACTTCATCTTCCCTTGGCATTCCACCCCTCTAAGTTGAAATTAGCTCATATTCCTTGGCTAGGTCAAATTGGTGTGATCCAAATGCCAAATCAATATCCTCTTATTTATATGAGTTTTCTCCACATGAGGGGGTGCGACCAAGGGTCACAACTTTTGAGTCGCACCTCTTCCTTAAGGATGGTCAACCTTAGGGGCTTCTTCACTTTACTTTAGGGGATTATTCTCTTGGATTTAGGTGCTTCTTCACTTGGTTTTAGGGGATTCTTAGTTTGTATTTAGGGCATTCATATATTGGTTTTAGGGGATTCTTCAAGTCTCCTTCAAGGCTCCATTTGTGTACAAATCAAAGTGAGCATGTGGAAACAACCACATGTTATCTCATCCCATGAGGGATGTGATCAAAAGCTATGACATAAGGGGACCATTTTGGATTTATATACACTTATGTCAAAGCTCCTTCAAGGATCTTTAAGGATTATTCAAGTGGACACATTATCATCACTTTTAGGGGCTTCTAGGATTTTCTTTATGGCTTCTTCTAAGGTTGACATCAATGACAACCAATTTTCCAACAATCTCCCCCTTTGTCATTGATGGAAACTTAGTAAGACAACCACGCTCCCCCTATATTTTTGATTTGATACCAATGAATGTATTTACCTCTTTTCTTCATGTTAACTCCTCCTATCTTCATGATTCTATTTTAACTGTTTTTCTCTCCCCCTTTGACATCAATGGAAAAGCGTAACTCCCCCTAACAATATTCCCTTTTTTTTCTTGCATAAGATTATGGAAATCAATTTGGAGTAGAAATTAATCCTAGTTATTTTTTAATATACTCAAAGGTCTCCCTAGGAAGAGTCTTTGTGAAGATGTCTGCAATATATTCTTTTGTCCCAATGTAATCCAACTTGATATTATTTTTTGTGACTTTTTCCTGCAGAAAGTGGAACTTAATAGAAATATGTTCGGTCTTGGAATGCATAATTGGATTCTTAAAGATGTTTATATCACTTGTGTTGTCACAGAGCATCTTAATAGGCTCATCATATATCACTTGTATGTATTGCATGGTTTTCTCCATCCAAAGAATCTGAGTACAACATGTTGTTGATGCGATATATTCAATTCATGTTGTGGATAAGGATACTGAATATTGCTTCTTGCTCAACCAAGACATTAAGAAGTCACTTAAGTAGAAAGCGTCTCCACTTGTACTTCTTCTATAACAAATACTCTCTGCCCAATCTGCATCTGTGTAGGTGACCATTGTTAACTGATTTCCTTTCAAATACCATAGCCCAAAATCTATTGTTCCTTTAAGATATCTGAAGATCCTTTTTAAATCTAGAACATGGGTTTCCTTTGGTGATTCTTGAAATATTGTGACCTATTCAATTGCTTGCATTACATATGGTATTGAATATTTCACATAGAGTACACTACCAATCATTGATCTGTATAGTCTTTTATCCACTTCTTTAGATTCATCATCTTTGATAAACTTGCAACCGGTAACCATAGGAGTACTCATAGGCTTAAAGTCTTCCATTTTGAACTTATTTATCATTTCCTTGATGTACATGGTTTGGGAAATGAAAATTCCTTCATATAGCTAAGATACATGGAGTCCCAAGAAGAAATTCAACTCCCCAAGTAGTGACATTTCAAATTAATTATGCATATCCTTGGAAATATTCTGAATCAATCTATCATCACCACTTTCAAATACGATGTCATCAACATGCACTTCAATAATAATCATACTTCCTTGATCCACTTTTATGTAGAGGTTACTATATGCATTTCCCCTTTTGAATCCTTGTTGTTGTAAATACATGTCCAATCTTGAGTGCCAATCTCTCAGAGTTTGCTTGATTCCATCCAAATATTTCTTCAATATGCAAACATAGTCTTCCTTTCCTGATAGTGGAAACCCTTATGGTTGTTCTATGTAGACTTCTCCTTCTAATTCTCCATTTAGAAAATATGTTTTTACGTCCATCTAATACACTTTGATCATTTTGGAGCCTACATAAGCCAACAATATTTTGATTGCTTCCATTTTGGCCACGAGATAAAAGGTTTCTTCAAAATATATTCCTTCAACTTGAGCATATCCTTTGCATACTAGTATTTCTTTGTTTTTCGTTACCTGTCCATCTTCATTTATCTTTTTTTTGAAGACCCATTTTGTCCCAATCAATTTTGTTTCCTTTCATCTTGGAACTAGTTCCCATGTCTCATTCTTCTCTATTTGATTTAGTTATTATTCCATAACCTTGATCCAATGTTCATCATTTATGGCTTCCTCAAAGTTACTTGGTTCAACTATGGAAAATAATGAAAAATGTCCTTGTTCAGGTGTTTTTTATTTTCTTTTTTCTTTTGGTTTCTACTCTGACACTTCTATTTCCAATGATTTGTTCTGGTGCATGATTCTTCTGAACCTGACTGTTAGGTGTCCTAGAAGGTGTCTGAAAATATTATTAATTGTTATCTTATTTTTTTGCGTCTGATTTCTTCTCTTCTTGTTGTTCTACTTCCTCTTCCTATTCTTATTTCTTTAGTTATTCATTTTCTTATTCTTCAAATATTCTTGAATTTTCTCTTTCCTTCCTGGTATTCAACAAGTGTGTTTCATAAAATTTTACATTCATGCTTTCCACTATCTTGTTTATTATTATATTGTAGCACTTATATACCTTCATTTTGCATGAGTACCCAAAAAATATTCCTTTGTCCACTCGAGAGTAAAATTTTCCAATCTTCTTGACTTCCATTTTTATGTAACACTTTCTTCCAAACATTTTAAAATTCTTGACATTGGTCGATCTTCCTTTCCATAATTCATATGGAGTCTTACCACTATTACTTATTATCAATCCTATGTTCAATATATGAATAGTTTTATGCACTGCTTTTCCCCAAAAGATATCACGTAGCTTGGAGTCATTCAACATGGTTCTGGGAATTTATCGTACACATTTGTTTTCCTTTTAGCAACTCCATTTTGATGAGGTGTTCTAGTTGCTTAGAATTGTCTTTTTATTCCCTATTATTCAGAGAAATCCCTCATTTCATTTGAAGTAAACTCACCTCCATTATCTGATATTAAGAATTTTATTTTCAAATCAATTTCATTTTCAGCCAATTCCTTGAATACCCTAAAATATTCAAAGCTTCTGACTTTTTTCTTGAGGAAGAAAACCTAGGTCATTCTAGTCTAGTAATAAATGAGTATCATGAAGTATTTTTCACCATCTGGTCCTTTTTTTCTTGTGGCCCCACATATATCTATATGTACAATCTCCAATGGCTTTTTCATACAATATTCCTTTGTCTTGAATTCAACTTTTGTTTGTTTTCCATGCTGATGGTGCTTGCACATAGTTTTCCTTGGCTTTGTAATTTCTGGCATTTCTCTTCCATATTTCGTCTTTTTGAACTTTCCAATATTATCAAAGTGTATGTCCCATTCTCCTACTCCAAATCCAAATTTCATCTTCTTTTACCAAACAACATCTTTCTTATTCGATCTCATTCAAGATGTATATGTTGTTTGGAGTCCTTGTCGATGTTTCCAATAGTCTTCCTGATACTTCGTTCCTTATTCCACATTATTTTTAATTGAATATAAGTGTGTATCCTTGATCATACATTTGGCTCACACTTAGTAAATTATGCTTCATATTTTCAACATGTAGGACATTTCCCACCACAACATCTTTGTTTCCAAGACTGACTATGCCTTTTCCAAAACATTTGGTTGAGTTATCATTGTCAAATGTGACAAACACCTCTTTTTATTTCTTTAATGTTACAAATATGTTTTTGATTCCAATCATATACTTTCAACATTCATTGTCAATATACCAATGGCTTCTTCTATTATGGGATAATAAGGCAAACCCACATTCCTCAACCTTCAAGTCTTATTTCTTCCTTTTCCAAGTTCTCTATTGTTCCCCTATATGATTGAGAGGAACGTGTCTACTTTCCCTTAAAGAAACTATCAAATCACATCTGCATTTTCTGGCTATGTGTCCAAAATTGTTATAATTGTAGCATTCAGTTTCATAACCTAGAGAAACAAAACTGTTAGAATTTCTCTCAAATGCCTCACGAGGATTTCTGGGATAATTTCCTTCATAATGATTAGATTGGGATTTTCATAACTACTTATATTCCAAGTGTTTCTACCCTTTGCATAGGCTCTACAATTTATGGATTTATACCCAAAATTATTACAAGAATAACACAAACCAGGAAAACTATTTTAGTACCTAGGTGTGGGTTATGAAATCATGATCTTATTCTTATGTTTTATTCATTGTTGGTTATTGATTCCATGTTCCTATTAATGAACGATCTTCTTCTTGATTCTTATTTATTTATAGTTTCTATATATCCTCCTTTAGAGACTTACATGATTCATTCTTGATCGAACCCTTGATAGTATCTTCATAACTTCTTTGCTCTACTTCATTTCCTTTCATCATAAATCTTGAACCCTTATCAATATTTTATTTTTGTATCCAAGTCCATACTTGTCATGGAATGGTTTTTTATTGTAGATGATTTCATCCAGCATTTTGGTGCTATTGCCAAAATTTAGTTGGATGTCCTTCTTTTGTAGCTCCTTTATTAGTGAGACTATTTTAGCTTCCAAATTCTATGTTATTTGATTCTTTTCTTCGAGTTATCTCTTGATTGTTTATTCAATCACTTTGGATTCTTCCAACTTAATCCTTATATCTATGATAGTCTTCTTGGCTTCTTCAAGATTTTTTCTAGGGTTTTGAAAGACTTCCTTCAATTTACTTAACTCTTCTTTGAGATTCTTTTTTTTATTCATTTCTATTCTTAGATCTCTTATAGAACCAATCAATTATGCCTCAAGATTCACTTCTCCTTCTTCTTCATAGTTTGTTTCATTATTTTCAATAGTTTTCTCTTGAGTCTCTAATGCCATCAAGAGTACTCTTCTTGAGTCACTATCACTATCATCATCTTCATCATAGGAGGAACTATCCCCTTTTGAATAGAGGATTTTATTTTTCATAAATCTTCCTTTCTTTATTTCCTTGTCTCTTTTCTAATATTTCTTGTCTTTCTTAGGAACATATTCTTCATCATTATCTAAACCCCTTGCATAAGGACATTTGGAATCAAAATTGCCAACTCTACCACAATTAAAGAATTTGAAAGGAAGCTTACCTTTGTACTTACTGGTTCATGTTTTCATATTTCTAACAAAGTTGGCTTCTTATTCATTGTATGAATCATCACTATTACTAGAGGAAGTTTTTGAACTTGGATTATTATTTCTTATCTTCTTGGAGGCTTTGAAATATGATTCCCTTTTGGATGGATTTTCTTGTTCTGTTCTCATTTCATATGATGTAATTATTCCATGTTCAACGTAGCCAAATATTTTCTTTCTTCTAGAACCGATATTTTAGTTTCAAATCTCATTGGGAGAGATCTCAGTGTCTTTTGTACAATAACTGAATTTTCAATATTTTCTCCTAGTCCTCTTATAATATTCACAATTTCATCAAATCAAAGAAAATAAGATGCAATATCTTCATCTTCCTTCATTCTTAGATGTTCAAGTTGTCCTATATAGGTGTTATTTTTATTCTATTTCAATTTGGACCTACCAAGCTTCAGGTATAACCATTTTATCTTGAGCACATGTTTGAGACTAGTTTATGGATTAGTCATAAACCCTAACTTCTAGCAAGTATAACTTCATACATGTAATGAATCAAGATCTTAAACTTGTATACACTATTATTCACTATATTCTTTAAGATTTCTCCACGTTTCTCTCCTTCAATCATCCCTGAAAAAAATTATAGTGAAAATGGAAAGATGACCCCTTTTGAAGAAGAAAACCCTATTTTTAAAAATCTCAACTTCCACTGAATATAAGTTTAAACCTGTAATTAGTCAAGACCTGAAATTCATACCTAATATTCTTTTCTATTTATTCTTAAACATATCCAAGTTTCTCTATCCGAGTCATTCTAGAATAAAAATTGTATCGAAAATTCCAAGATGATCTTCAAAGAAAATTTCTTAGAAAAAACCATCACAAGACTTCATCGTCCCTTGGATATTCGCCCCTCTAGGATAAAATTCACTCCTTTTCCTTGGCTAGGTCAAATTGGTGTTATCCAAATGCCAATTGAGTATCCTCTTATTTATATGAGTCTTCTCCACACGAGAGGGTGCCAAGAAGGGTTGCAACTTTTGGTTCGTACCTCTTCCTTAAGGATGGTCGACCTTAGGGGCTTCTTCACTTTAAATTAGGGGTTTCTTATCTTGGATTTAGGGTCTTCTTCACTTGGATTTAGGGGATTCTTCTCTTGGATTTATGGGCTTATTCACTTTTATTTATGGAATTATTCTCTTGGTTTTAGGGTATTCTTCAAGTCTCCTTCAAGGCTCCATTTGGGTACAAATCAAAGTGGGCATGTGGAAACAACCACATGTTATCTCATCCCATGAGGTCAATTCTTAAATGCTACACCATAAGGTGACCACTTTGGAGTTATATACACATATGTAAAGGATATTCAAGTATTCTTCAAGTGGACACATCCTCATCACTTTTAGGGGCTTATGGTTTTTCTTTAGGGCTTCTAAAGTTGACATCAATGACAACCATTTTTCCAACAATGACATGTCAAAAGGATTGAATAAGGGAGGTGATTTTCATAAGGTAAATCATTAAGAGTCATATGAGGAATAGAATGGTTCTATGCTTGACATGGTATGCAAAATAGATGTAACATAAAAGAAACTATCTCGGTTATGAAAGGAAGTACTTGTGAAAGGATACAATGTTGGAAGTTCCATTTTAGTTTGCAATAGGTTAGAGTAAAGTTGACTCCTCCAAGGTGGTCTCTATGAAGCTAAAAAGAAGAAGAGGACATATGTGCAAAATTATAGTATGATGGAAAATTGACTATAGAAGCCAAGTTTGAGGCCAATTTAATAAGGAGAAGAAAATGGTGAAGGCACCATAAGTGTTGAAGTGGTCAGAAAGAGAAAAGGTGAATTAGTTTTTTCCAGAAAAGTAAACAAATGTTGAAGATTCAAATTCAATAAGATAGCACAGGTAGAAATTTAAATGGGTCAAGTATGATTTGGCTAGAAAGTGGATAGGGAAGTAAGAAATCATGCTCGATTATTTGAGTGAAAGCATAAAACGATACAAAAATCAGGTGAGATTTGAGGACATCTAATAACAACAAAGAGAGTTATAAATGATGAAATAAGTTGATGAAATTGTTGTAAAAACAATTATGATATGGGTTTTTGGACAACCATATATAAAAAATGAAGTTGGAATGAATATGCACTCATGGGCATGTTAAGGATGCATTCTTAGTGCATATATACATGCATTAGTGCATGTGAAAGTAATTGAGAGTGTACATAACATGTTGTAGACTAAGAGTAGTCTATTGTTATATATGAATACTAAAGTTGCTAATGATGGTTTTTGTGCTAGGAAAGAGGAAGTTATTGCATGGCTAAAGGTATTGATGTTGTTGTATATGGAAGTCATCCATATGAAGGAAACAACATGAATATTAAATGTTGAATAAAAGGTTCGTGAAGGAAGCATGGGAGCTTCTACTGATACTATCTAATCAAGTAGCATCAAATAAATTAAATTAAATCTATGCATGTATGAATTCTATGTACTTATGTTCTATAATTGATCAAGGGGAATTTAGGTAAGAATTTCCTCAACCAAAATTTAACTTTTGAAGTGATATTATCGTGTGTGATTGAATGCATTTAAAGGAATGATTTACGAATTGGTGTGGTAAAGGTTGAATGCCTTGGATAATTATAAAATCTATTTATCTTATGAATGCAATCATATGACATAATAAGCATGTCAGGATTTTGTTGGTTATGAGTTAATAACCAAAGTAAATAAAGGGGTATAATCATGTTATAAGAATGAATGCTAGTAAAGGTAGCCATGTGTGATCCCATGACATGGTTGGATATAGAAAGGCTATGGTACCACACAAGTATCCTATAGTATTCCTACTTATAATTGATGTTTGGACTACAACCTTGTTTTCCAACACTGAAGAGCACCAAAAGAATTATATTCTTGGTGTAGTGTTTGGGTTGAAAAGGAAGACATTTAAATGGTCAAACAAATAATGGGAAGTATATGGATGATGTGTTTATGCATTATCCAGACCTCCCAATTCATCATGGTGGGTTGCATGGCTTAGATAAAAGGTCATTATGAAATAAATGAAAGGGTGCATTGAATAGGTATGCATGAATACGTTATAAAATTGTGCAAGTGATGAATATTCACACATGCATGATTAGATAAATATATTCTTAAATGGATTATTGAATGCATTTTGGTGAATGCATGCATATACTATATTTCATCGAAATGATTATGTTAATAGATTAAATGATGTAATAATTACTGACTCTTGAAGTTGAGAACATTTAAGGGACTGTTAGATATTGCAATGAAAAAGTTGCAGGTTAAAGTAGTCATGTGAGGATGGACTACAGGAAAGATTTGTTAGGGGAAAAAATAATGAAAAGAATGATGGCTAGAAGAAGGAAAATATTTGATGTTGATAATGCATGTGTAGGGAATGCTACTTTAATTCTAGTTAATATGATGCATAGATAGAAGTAATTGAATTTTTGAGTGCATGCAATTTTGAGATCACTTTGTAATATGTTGTAATTATTACAATAAAAGTATATTGTGCATGATATATTAACAATATGTTTGGATGAATGCAATTTGAGAGTGTTGTAGGAAAAATTGGCCTCAAGTATGGAAATGGTGTAATCCACAAGAAAGACCAATGTGTGTTGCTACAAGATCCCAAGCAATTATGAGAGGGAATCTCATATTTGAGAAGATTTGAATTTCCTTATAATGAAAATAACTTGAATTTTTAAGTGAAATTGTTATGATGTTATCTCTTGATGACTATATGTGTGTGATACATATGAGATGATGGCTATTAAAGTTGGAGAGCTTGGGAAGAAAGGTTGTTGTTAGGACATTGTAACCCTGTGATTGCCATAGAATGAAGACCAATAATGGAGTTCTAGTGATGAGTTTTCACTCTCCTTGCATGTGAAATCCTTGGCAATATGGATCACTAAAATACTGTGTAGCAGTGAAGGGATTCTTGAGCCTAGATGGGTGAGTGCAGCAAGGCAGAGGAAACTCGAAAAATCATATGGAATGGTGGATAAAATAATGAGGGTGTGTCAGAAAGAACATTGATTTGAATTCTCACCCAAGGAAGCTCTGTCAGGTATAGAAATAACCATATAATAGCCGAAGAATGAAGAAATGAATCAATCACTTGGAAAGAAGAGAACTAAAAGAAAACAAGCTTCAATGACAAGGGTATGGAGTGAGTGAGGTCTAGTGGACCTATTACAATCTTAAATATGCAACATAAGGAGAATGGGGATGCCATGCAAGAAGAATACTTACAATGTTTTTGGATCTTTTTGAATAATTTTTATTGTACATGTGTATATAATGCACCAAGGATAGTGCATAAATAAGGGGGAGTGGAATGTAATACCCCTAGGATAAACCACCAGTTGTAAATGTACATATGTTTTATAGGCTGGTGAGACAACATGTTTTGGGCCAGACTGCCTTTGTATATATGTTTTGGGCTAGAGTGCATATGTGATTATTAGGTTATAGATAATATATGTTGAAAGGCCTATGAGCCAACATTATAAAATGTAATCACTCATATATATTAATAAAATGCATCATTTTCAGATGAAAGAGTATGGGGGGTAGGACTCCACAAGAAGGAAAGAGGGCTATGGGATTAAAAAAGGGGGCTAAGTCAAGGGGTCTTAATACAAGGGAATAATATAATACATTCCTAAATTCTTCAATATTGTATAGTTTTATCCTAAGTTCCTAAGTGGTGGGGAATAATTGCAAGTGGGGGAAAAGTAGTTCCTTGGGTGCCATGTGTCAAGATGGGCACATGCATATGTAAAGGAGGAATTTAGTGTAATTATCCCATTATTTCCATCATTCTTATGATTTCGTAGAGAGTGTGAGTTTTGGATATGATGTTACCCTATAAATACTTGGGTGTTTGGGTTAAAGAAGTAGGTTTCCATACCTATGGAGCATTCTCTTTGGATGAGAGAATTGTTGGGAACAAGTTTGTTTGTGTGATGGCCTAGTGGGTGTTGTAACTCTTAAAGTAGCCTTGTGTTCCATGTGCCACAGAGCTTTGAGACTTCAGGTTCAGCTAGTTGTTGAAGCACTATAAGGGAAGTGGGATAGTCAAAGGAATATGGAGAAATGAATGGGTACACTTCCTTGTGTAGGATAGGTTGTGGGGAATGAGAGGTTGTGAGGTGGGACTTCTACTAGAGTTGGTAACATTGGCCTTGTCTTGAGTTGTGTGTTGTGGGACATTTGTTTGGATTAGGTATCCTTTGTCTTGGTGGATTCAGATCCCCATCTCGGGGGTGACCTATTGTTAAGGGTGAATGAACAACATAGTCTATGGTTGGGAGGGACGTCTAAGGTCTACAACTAGTTAGTGATTTGGAATAAAATACAAGTGTTCTTTTGTTGAATAATGTGTTTGTATATGTATAATTATACTATGTTATAATTTTTATATGTATGTTATTAGAACCGCATAATTGTTGCATATGCAGGGCATTTTAATGTTGTTGGAATTAGGGGCCTAGAAAGGGGTTCAGATACGATCCTTCAGGAAGGATGGATGGTTAACTAATTAATGGTATCAGAGAGATAATGGGATGAATTGGAGAAAATTCTAAAATTCAGTTCGTGACAAAACTTAGTTTTTTAATGATGGTGCCTAGGTGGGGTCGTGGTTACATTACAATTCCTCTACCATTTCGTGAGTGTTTTTATTTTCGAAGCATTTCCCTTCCTTTTGTATTAGAATTTCATCATCCAACTTTATTAAGTGTATTTATCATTTGTAAATTTGATCCGTGTCTACATTTCTCCTTTTATTCCATGTTTCTTCTACTATTTTATATGGTCCCTTGGAACTCCAATCCCAATCCATTTGGACGAATGCCTTTACATTTATTGTTTGAGTATCAGGAAAAAAAAATCTTGTGATAGGAAAACTCTTTATTTGAACTTGAACATTCAATTTGTAATATTTTTTACTCTCACAAAGAGTTATTTCTATAAGTTCATAACATTTGTGGTTTTAGATTTTTTATTGTTAGACACACAAAATTAAATAAGTGTGAAGGTGCATTCATTAATGATATGATACATGCATATATACATGATTATGACAATTGGATTTATATTCCAAGGTCTCTTAGACTCCTAAAGAGAGTTACACTATCACTTGGTGTTTTACATTCCTTCAAGTGAATGATACCATAACCCTAGCGGATTAGGTTTCCAACATTCACCCCTCTTAATATAAAGGAGTGTATGTAAGTCCAAGTTGGAGATGATATCTGAAAGTGGGCAGCTGAATTCTAGAATTGTACATCTTTTCATGGATAAATGTGCTCTATGAATCTAGTGCTTTTTGGATGAACATGTTGGGGAGCTATAATCATAGGTAACTCGATTCTTCAGCTGCTGATTTGGCATTTCTCCTGTGATGAAGACATCTGGCTCAGTTGATTCATTTTTCCTCTCCATCTGTTTCGCCCAATCCTTCATCACCCTACTTCATCCTTCATCCACCTCTACACCCTCACTGCCTTGCCCATTTGTCTCATTGACCACAGCTCGCTCGCCACTCCTCCCTGCATGAATAAACAAACTTAGCATAATAAACGAATAATATTAAAGGGTTAGTGGCATTTTCTAATGCTTGCTAGCCTAATAAAGTTGTTTTAATAGAATAATTTAAAATAAAATAATAATTAGATTAATTAATTATTAACTTAATCTAATTAACTTAGATGCTTAGGTTAGTAATTAGGTTAGTGTCTGATTAATTTAAATTAATTAAAAATAAAATTAAAAAACAATTAAAAATAAAACAAAATTATAAAACATATTAAATATATATATAATTAACCACATATATTAAAAACATATGTAACAAAATATAATAAAAATAAAAACAAATAAAACAAAAATAAACACAAAACACTAAAAAATATATAAAAGAAAAACAATACAATAAAAAATTAAAGTCAAAACACATATAACAAAAATAAAACAAGTGAGAT
>CBVK0100543211.1:0-17808 GCA_900067695.1 Picea abies | reverse complement strand
AACATTACTAATATAATATGCCCCAATTAAGGGGTAATGAGCCAATATTAGGGATTAACACTGTATGACCTACAGGGATGACCATAATCATGGTTTTTCATGACTTTCCCTCTCTCTTCTGCAACTGTGAAAATTTTCCATAACTCTTCCTTCGATACCTTAGAATTGTGCAACTTCAAATTTATCAATGAGTACCTCCAATAAACCTTTCACAAGATAGATATTCAATGTGCTCAATAGGTG
The DNA here is from genome assembly GCA_900067695.1 of Picea abies. Lineage (NCBI taxonomy): Eukaryota > Viridiplantae > Streptophyta > Pinopsida > Pinales > Pinaceae > Picea > Picea abies. The sequence goes on along the minus strand of CBVK0100543211.1, from coordinate 17,565 downwards.
AAAATGGAAGTCTCTTTCTCTCTTATTTATACTTTCCAATTTCCTTCCTTTGGGGGCCATCTTCTAACTATTTTACCCATCTTTCCTCTTCTAGGGATAACCCACTTTCTTGTTGCAATTACTTTACCCATAATTAGTAAACTCATAACTTCTTGTTGCAACTAATTTCTTTTTAATTATTTTCTTATTTGAACAACTTTACCCATAATTAAATCATATTTGCAACCACTTTGACTAGTAAACTTCTTGATGACTTTCTGGGAGCTTCTAGAATAATTGACTTCTTGTTGACCTTCTAGGGGCTTCTAGATAACTCATGAGGGTCCTTCAACTTCAAAAAGTTGCATCTCCGAAACCATGAGGAACCATGTGGCGTACCACATATCATCGGAAACAAAATGACATATAATGTTCATCTATGATAGTCTTACCTAAAAATTCATTGATCTTCATGTCTTTATTCCTCATACAAACTCAGGTTCCTTAACCACACCTATGGGGCTACCATAATTTTCTACTGGACTTACTTCAAGGGTTGATATCAATCTATAAGGGTTGACATCAATATACAAGATCAAACTCCAATGATTGACATCAATGACAACCACTGTCCAAACCATCTTTCCAAAAATGTAGGTTGGTGCCTAAAATATTTGTAATAGTAGGTTGATGCCTATAGAAATTAATAAAGATAAGTTTCATAGTTTTCTCCCAATTGGGTATTCACGTTAAACTCTATGTATTGTGATTTGATTTTATGTGTGATTATTTTCTCTCATATAATGGATGATTGATGAATGGTTAAATAAAGTAAAAAGTAATGTATATTGATATGTCCCCCTCTTAGTATAAGAATAATTTCAACATTATTAACAATTATGATCCTTGGTACAATTAGGATCATAATTGTTAATAATGCACATACCATAGATGAAGCCTAGGAGGAAAAAACCAATAAACATAAGACATATTATATGAAAACATGAGTATCCATTGTACATTTTCATACAATGTAAATGTTTCATGAAGTTAAAAATCGAATGGTGTGTGGTGGCTTGGTATGTCGAGATATCATAATCGCGAGGTATCAGTGTCTATGTGTACATGATTGTGTTTGGAAGGAGGGTCTCCAACGAACCAATAGCACCAGTGGCCGACATCCCGATTCACTGGTCGAATAGTATCTAGGATACAGGAAATGTTCCTTGACGCCAACCTGCCCCTCAGTGGATGGTCGCTCTCCACAGGATCTTGACTATCCTCGGCCCGAAGAACAACATGCTCTTCCAACTCCTCTCGGGAGTTCTTGTCACCCACAGGACACTCCTCGGCGATCTCCCCTTTCACGTCTCGGGAAATCGGCCCTCGCAACTTCGCGATTTCTGTGTGAACGTTCTCGTGCAACTCCCAATACCGAACCTCGATAGTCAATGGGTCAACTTTCCTTCTATATCGGAGATTTCCCTATCGGGAAATCGACAGTTACACTGTCGCGCGTCTCATGAAAAACAAAACCCCGAACCCCGAACTATGACAGCACGCCACCTGTCCCTACTCTGATCGACGGCTCCAATTAAATCGGGAAATCACGCCTCGCGATTTCGACATGCATGCGACTTGTCTCGTCAAACGCCGAATGTCGATATGCGATGGCGCTGGTCCTTGCCTCCTGCGCCAAAGAACTAAACTTCATGCAACTTGTCCGCGATCCAACGATCAGCGGGATTTCACAAATCTCCACTGGAAATTCAAGTCGTCGATTCTCTCCCTCTTGAGAAATCCCCCTGCTTCCAAGGCTCCATCCTATTTGGGATTTTCCTAGGTCTGTTTCCCTAGCGAGAACGAAAGGAACTATCCCTCCCAAGCTTGTAAACTTTGACTCCTTCAGAGATATTTTACGCGCGCTCCCTGTGCTCGACCTTCAACAACCCTCAATGGTGCTGAACTCTTCCAGGTCCTGTGCGCTCACAGTCACAGCAACCCCGGCCTTCTCCTTCTCAGACTTGTTACTGAGACCTCAATTCGACCTGCACTTTACCTGCACGGTTCGAATAACCCAACACAACTCCGATAGAGGAGAATAAGAGTTTAATTGTAGATCCCCCTCAACGCACTCTATGTGAAGGAATTCAACTGCACTCTATGCAGGAATCTCCTGGCTCAGACAGAGAAACAATTGAAACTTATTCTCGCCTCTCTCCCAGATTTCTAATCTGCCATGAAATTACATAAGCAGCATATACAACGAAGGCATAACAAGAAGCAAGTATGCAACAACATAATATCAACAACACACAAAGAATAATCACAGCCATGGAATTGAATCAAAGCTTTCCTATTAATTCAATATCTATACATGGGGATTCTTCACCAGTTCTCTGCTTTGCTCTCTCCTTGCTCCTGAATGCTAAATTCTCTCAATGAATCAATATTACAAAGGAGGGTGACTATATTCCGTTTTCCCTCTCGAAAGCAAAACTGTCTAATCTAGACTCAATTAATTTATCTACTTGCATTAATTCTAATAAATGCCTCAGCTACCTAAGGACGATAGCTTATCTGCTCAAGGTCTATTACAATGTACAAGTGCACTTCATTACACCAATGCATTAATGTTTGGTGCACCAAATATCAAAATATTTCAAAGTTTGAATGCTGGCGCTCTCCAGCTTTCTTTTCCTTGATCCATGCACTGGCTCCCTTGATGAGTGAGCAATGCTCCTGCATCATTCCTAAGCATGGTTCCAATCAACATAGGTGTCATTATGTGATTATCCTACTTGATGTTGCATGGGACGGTTTGTTACAATTCTACATGTCAGGGTGGAATTTATTCCATTGGATTGGATGTTGTTGTTCGAAGGTGTAAGTAGGATGACAGTGCGGTTTCACAGGTGGCTTCGTTTGTGATTAGTGTAATTTGCGTGGATTGAACACGTGTCCCATGTGACGATATCTAGCCGTAATTCTAAACTATGATGTATCCAAAGTTGATTTGAAAAGAGGGTAAAGAAGAAAAGTTGTGGTTTATATATGGTTTACAAATATTCCAAGAATTTAGTAAGATATAGTAGCACCATTGTAGGCCGAGTCCTTTTCAAAGAAAGTTCCCCTATGGGTAGTTGGAACCACATTAACTTCTTTTTTCTCGTTATTAAAATGGAATTTCTTCAACATAGTAAAAGTAATAAAAAATTAAATTTTGAGGAGGAGGATTTAGTGGACAAAGACAAGGATATCTTTGATTTGGTCATGTATTTTTATTCTTTATAATTATACAAGGATGTTATCTAGAATTCTAGATATTTGGTCAATCATTATCATGTGTGGGAATGTAGTTTAGCAAAATTTGTGGTTCCACAAGTCTATGAATTTCCGGAGTTCGTGGTCTGGTGTGCCTCAAAGTATATTCCCTCTAAAATAACTATAATTCCCATAGATGGGTTTGTACTCATTGAAGTCACAATTGAATCCATTGCTGAAATGTTAAGGTTGCCATTAGACCCTGAGAGTGAAGTGTTAAATGATTTTTTATTAGAAAAATGTTTCTGAGACTTGAAATTTGATGATAGAGTGGTTCTATTACAGTCTTATTTTTGCAATAATGTTTATGTTCTTGGGGATAACTTTATTCTTGAATCTAGCATGTTTCCTCAAATTTCAAGAAAAATTATTTCCATGATCTGTGTAGTTTTGGGAAAAGATAAGGACCTTGTGGTTGATGACTTTCTGTAAGGGATTATGGACTCAATTTGTGTATTTGCAATTAAAACCTTGACAAAATTAAATTACAACCAATTTTTAGATAATCAAATTCATTATCAATTGTGAGAATTTGAGTCTCTTAGACATTTTAGATACCAATATTACCTTGTTCATTTGTTCTTATTTTTTCAAGCCACTCATTTTTCATCACTTTGATTAAGAGTTAAACATAAGATTGGTAACCCAGTCTCATTGATTCATTGGACTAGTATGATTAAGAAGAGGCGTTTGAATGTTGGATTTTCACGGTATATTGACATGTTTATAACCAAAGATTACAAGGTGATATATAATGAAATCCCCCCCATAATGTTTCCTAAATGAAAAAAATTATTACATCTTAGCCCAGATCAGAGAGTAGGAGACTGGTATATATTTTAGAAATAGAATGAAATCAAATTCTATGGTTGTGAACTTCGACCTTTTCTTTTGCCTATTTTCTTGACTCCCAGAATATTTTCACTTGAATACATTAGACAAAGATTGAACTCAAATGATGTTCATTTTGTATCAATAAAATACAAGGTTACTTTTAAATTGAAAAAATAGGTAGGACCTTTTTTTTCAATTACAGATCAACATTGCAAGTAGCAACAAAGGTTCTCTCAGATATGGGATTTCAAAAAGGATAAAAATGGATATATGACCCTCATGTTGTGATTTTGTCAAATAGGATTTCACATCGTTAGAATCCTTATCATCATGAGTGAAAATTGAAACTGGAGCAGCTAGAAAACTAGAACAATTGGAAATATGTGCAAAATATATTGCAATTCCATGGTAAAATACTAGTAAATCTGGGAACAGAGACTCTGAATAAGTTTGAGGGGACATACAAGATAAATAATATAGATTCAAGCTCAAAATATTCAAAAACAAAGGAAGACAAGTTGAAAAAAAGGAAAAATACAAAGGCTCTTGACGAAGAGAAAAATAAAGAATTACATGAAGAAGTAGTACCAATGGACAAATAATATTTTGTAGTGGTGGAAGTGTTATCATCAAAGAAGCTCAATAGTACAGAGGTTCATAATGAAATAGTTTCTTTGAATACAGATCAATCAAACCATATTGATTTTGGTAATCAATTCAAGGATATCAGAAAAAATGAGTTCAAAGATGAGGCAAAATAGTATTCCCGAAATCTTTGATCAAGGAGGATCGCAGACAAGGATGATCTTTGTTGTTGATTATGAATAAGGTAGGTTGAATATAATAGTGATGAATCCAAAACAACATAATAAAGTGACAAATTTGTTTATTGATCTCAATGCAATGCATCCACTGGATAAAATGGATATGCATAGACAAACTAGAGAAATGGTGAATAGAGATGTGATGATTGGCAATTTGGGAATAAAAAAGTTGCAAGTTATAAATGAGAATCTTAGAAACGAGCTTAAAAATGATAAGTTGGAAGATATAAGTAGGAAAATAAGAGTGGATGAATTAGAAAAATGGGTTATGAAATTGGGAGCCAATCCAAAGGATGTGGCATGTGCGGAATCCCTAGTGAAAAGTAAAGAAATAAATATCCACGTACTAAAAGGAAGGCTTAAAATCCATAGAATCAAACATGTCTAGACTCCATAGTTGAAATCTATCCAAAAAAAAAATGATCAACTCATGAAGAAAATGGTGCAAATGGAAGAAGAGACAGAGTTTCTGAAAAATCATATTGAAATTTTAAGGAATAATGTACTCCATCATGTGCAACAACATCAACAGATACAACAAATGGATTGTCAAAAGCATTGGAATACTTGGATACAAAGGGAGATGAAATTGAAAAATCAAAGAGAACAATTGAAACATAGGGTGAGGAGAAGAAGGACAAGGATGAAGTGATTGCAGAATATGAAAAGCTAAAAGCTAAGATGTTTATATACATCGAACAATTGAAGAACAAATTGTCTGGAAAATGTTATCTAGTAGGGGGTAAACACATCATCTGGGATGAAATCATAAATGAAGTTGGAAAGATATGGGATTATTTCAAGGTAATTGATGATGAAATGTTGTTAACATATGAAGCAAGTGAAGTTATAAATAAATCATTTGAGGAATTAGGAACACAACCATAGGTTGCTAGTCAGATTATTAAGTTCTTAAATTACAATTCCACTGAAGCATTAAAAATAAAAGGTGTGAAAGACAAAACCATAATGGTTATGGAGGCCAAAAAGATTTTTACAAAAAGGAATTTACTGCAAATTGTTGAGAACAAATGCTTAATGGTGAGGTAAAACATTGACTATTTCAAAAATAGATTTGAAAACATAGTAAAGATGGGGTTACCTTCAACTTTGAATGACAAAGGAAGGTTGTTATCAAGCGAAAGTTACAAAAAGAGTTTTTTCATAGAGAGACAAAATGTAAGATCCAGTTCCAATTATCACACTTTCATACCACTAATTTATTCTTTGAGGACACTTGTGAGCAGGTGATCCAGTTAAAGCATGATACTTTATGATTAGTTGATTTGGTTTATGAGTAAAAAATTATGTCATCATTGAGTATTGAAATTTTGATATGTTATTAATATTGATGTAAAACGATGAGATGTATTATGATGAGTTTTCCTAAGTGTGAAGGAAACGTGACATGATGAGGATGTTGATGGCATCGACAAAATTCCTTGGACTCTAGATTGAGTCAGGGAGTGGATTATTAACTTTGATTATGAGTAATTGTTTTTATTATGCATGTATTATGATGATTTGAGTTATGGATTTCATGTATAAGATTTATTAATATTATCTTTTTTTAGTGGATGCAGGCATGGTGATGCTTGCTAATCCAAATCACATATGGAGTAAAGGGGTAATACATAGATATCATATAGAGGAGGGAGAGGTGTGGCAATGTCCCTGTCACAACCTATTAACACTCTTGTCCTAATGTGACTAAATGTTAATGACTACCTTATTCCTTAGACGTTCACGATGTTATGAGGGAAGACTGAGATAGTCTCTCACGAGGATTGTTGAGGGGCATGCAATAAGGCGGATCCCTTATTCCTCAATAATCCCTTAGTCTCACACAAGTTCGACAAGTGGATTATTGACTCCAAGCATCAAACATCTTCCAAACTAAGTCAATTTGTGACTGACACCCTTGGAGCACGTAGGTGCGTCTTGAAGGGAACGTCACATATATAAATTAATGAGTAAATAAAATATCTAGAAGACCATGGAAAATAAATGAATACTTAGAATTATTACAAGACAAAATAAACTATATCAAGTTATAAACTGGAAACATAATAAATCAAAATCTAAAATGGTTTTGCCTAAACGAATTTATATTGAAGGGGCAGAAGGAAAATTTAGAATAAATAAAACTATTATAGATAAAATATTATGACATGTGCACAATGTGTGCATGAAATTAATAGAAAGAAAAATTTTAATTAAAAGAAAATTATTTCATGAGAAAATTTAGTGTCAACTTAGAGTTAGAGTCCTAAGTTAAAATAGACTCTAAATCATAACTAAGAGAAGATTCATAATCAAACTCCAACTGTAATTTAGTTAGGAGACACAATAGAGGAGAAATTGGGGAATTAAGGGACAACTAGGACAAAATCTAGGAACTAATGGTGGAGGTGAGGAAAAATTCAAAAATTATTTAATTAAAAGAAAATAAAACATGTGCAACTTGGGGAAAGTGTGACATGTGTGGAGGGTGAATAATATCTAATTTAATTATTAAAAAAATATTTAATTATGCATGAATTAAAAGTGTCAAGACAAATTTTCTTATAAAAAGAAGGAAGAGTAAGGAGGAAATGGTCTTATTGTTGGATGACTGAAATGCTATCAACTTTTGATGTGACTAGTTTACTTGTGTAAGTTGGGATGAAATATTTGCAAAATAGGTGAAAGCCTCTCCTTGCAAGGATAAGCTTGAGATATAAAACTAATTTTATGTTTTTGACCCCTTTGTGGCTCAGGGGGAGTAAAGGGGAAGAATAGTACCCCTAGCATTGGCTGGGAGGTATCGGTGAAGTTGCTTTGATTAGCAGGCGAAAGGAAGGGCATTGCGCAAGTTCTATTAGCACTAGGAGTTATTCTTAGACTATTTTTTAAGAACAAGCCTAACGCCCATCAAAATATCAAGTAAATTTTGTTTTGTTTTTTAAGATTATGTAAGTGGATCAAACTGAAATGGTCTCAATACTCAGTCCAACATGAAAAATGGAAAATATATTGTTCTCTAGCAGAGATGGGATAATACAACCTATAATCAGCACATATAAGACAAAAATAACAGAAGAGATAAAGGAAAACATCGAATTACATAAGGAAATTCAACATCTAGTTTAATTGACTCATCTACAAAAGAAGTTTCATGAAGTAGGATCCGCCTAACTTAGAAATACAAAGAACTGGCATGGAAAACCTCACAATACCTACAATAAATCATTTAATTCACATATGAAAAATAATATTGTACATAAATCATTCATCCACAACATCCATGAAAGTAGAAGAAAGGAAACGAGTTGGAAAACAAAGTTGATCATAAACTTGCATTAGAATCATTTAGTCTTGATACACAATCTCTTTGCCTCAAAATGAAAACCAGAAAGTATGAGCCTCTAGTCACTCATCATTCGAACCCTTACAATATCTTCTCAATTACAATAAATAGTGGATAGATGTCATACTTCCTCTAGGAGTTCACTTCCTAATCTATTGCATAGGATTTTGTGACTCAATATGTGTGTGGCATAGACTAACAACAAAAATCTAATTGTTTCCTAGATCCCTGGATCTTGTCCCTAGTGAAAAATACATAATATGATGATGCAACACCCCTACCTTAGCAGGCCAGTTGAAGTCTTAGACTTTTCCAACCCAGTGAGTGGTTGAAGAGATATGTTCACAAGGAGTGCACAGAAATGAGAAGTTCAGATAATCATAGATTATCGTGAAGCCGCAAGGAGTGCTGGCAGGATTCCCTAGAATCCTTGAGTTTGTAGCAAGAACCAAGCTCAGGAAGGATAGAGGTTTCGAAGAGTTCGAAGGAAGACGAGGGTTGAAGTCACCTCGTAGAAATCAAGCTCAGAAGGAGGTGCCAAGTTATTTGGCCAGGAGTATCGAGAAATCAAACGAACGATTGAAATTATCAGAAGGAGAACCACCAATTCACCGTGAACTTTTGGATCCAATGGACCAGTAGAGAAGTTAAGGTTGATTGTCTATCAACACTCACAATCTCAGGAAGAATCGTCACCAATAGATATGGATCAATGGGAGTAGTTGATCTTGTGATTTGGGATTTTAGCATTTCAGGAGTTGGAGTGTGGAGAAGGTCGTGACTTGGAGGTCTTGAATTATGAAATCCCAATACACAAAATTCTGATACGATCTAGACCGTCATATCGTGGGAAGATCAGGGTCGTTGATCTAAAGAGAAGAATTTGTGAGTTCGGACTTTGGGAAAGGGAGGAGAGGTTCCATCGTGAACTCACGAGTCGTGAAATCCTGATGTGCTCGGAGGTGGACTTCAGGACATTATTGAGGTCATATGGTTGAGGAATAAGGGAGGAGTTGAGGACTCATTAGCCATTTTGGGGTTTCTGGGACTGAAGGATTCAGAGGGACTCACAACAGGGATCGTGAAGTTGCGAAACCCAAAACACCTTTTTAGGTGAAGACCATGGTCACACTAGTTGGTCACGTGGAGTGGAGGTTCTTTTCTTGTGCTTGTTTGCGTAGGCGTAAACCCTAGAAGGATCTATGGTTATATGTGTGAAGGTTCCTGTGGGAACTAAAGGGCCATTTCGGATCAAGGGAATAGAACGATCCAAGACTGGGAGGTCACACAGAGCTTGCTGAGGTAGGGATGTTGTGTCAGGTGGTATCAGAGCTTACAATCATTTCTTTTTGTAAGCAAGAGAAGACAGAAGAAAATCATGATTTGAATTCTGTGTGGAATGGATTTAAACAATGCCACCCAGAATATGTCAGGAGAGACCAATGATAGATCCAGCCGTGGAAAGGGAAATGAGGGAACTTCATGCTCGATTGGATGCTATGGAGACAACACAGAGATGAACAACTGATACTAGAGATATTAGTGAGGCCGAAAGAGAAAATGAAGCTGGAGCCGAAGAAGAAGTTGTAGCCAAAGATGTTGTAGAGGAATGTCTATTCAAAGTTGTTGCAAGAATAGGGGCTAGAGAAAAAATGGACATCCCGATGTATGAAGGTAACTTAGATGATGAGGAGATGCTAGATTGGTTTATAGCTCTGGATAAATACTTCGACTATGAGGATATTGAAGAGGATAAGAAAGTAAAGCATGTTGTCACTAGACTTAAGGGACATGCAGAACTATGGTGTGATGAACTACAGGCTGACAGGCATTGTAAAGTCAAACAACGAATCAAAATCTAGGATAGGATGGTCACAAATATGAAAGCCAAGTTTATACCCAGAGATTACCAAATTAACATGTTTCAAAGAATGCAGAATTTGAGACAGAAGGGGATGACAGTGAAGGAATACATTGAAGAATTTTACAGACTCAACATCAGGGAAAGTCGTCATGAGAGTGATGATGAAAAAGTCACCAGATACATGAATGGCTTGAGATATGAAATTCAATATGATATGAGCATGGTGACAATCAGAAATGTGGAAGATTCTTATCAAATTACTTCAAAGGATGAAGTAAAGTTGGCCCAAAATCAAGGTCAAAGGAGAAGAGGTAGAAGTCAGAGTAGAGGCAAAGCAATTGCCCAAGACAGAGTACAGAAGCCCAAAGATGAAGAAAAGAAACCTCATAACCACCCAGAAAGGGGAGGAATGTCACAAGGAGGACAGTAAGCCGATAGGAACACTTTTCCTCAAGAAAGAGGAAGAGGAAGAGGGAGAAGAGGTGAAATAAAGTGTTTTGTCTATGGAAAGATAGGACACAAATATTTTGAATGTCTTGATAGAAAGAGAGATGGAGGCAAAGCTCACATTTCAGAAGTGCAAAGGCAAAATGTTGAGGTAGAATATGCAAAAGCCAGAAGATTCTTAATGATGAGGAAAATTCTATTGAAGACAAAGAAGGAGATAGATAATCCAGTCCAGAGAAACAATTTGTTTAGAACCGCTTGCAAGACCATGGATAGGGTATGTAAGATAATTGTGGATAGTGGAAATATAGATAATATAGTATCCACAGAAATGGTGGAGAAGTTGGAATTGGAAACAGTTGCACATCCAATCCCATATAAGGTTTTGTGGTTGCAAAAAGGACATCAGGTAATAGTCACTAAACAATGTTGAGTTGAATTTAAGATAAGGGGATATAGAGATGAAATTTTATGTTATGTTATTCCCATGAATGTCTGTCATCTTTTGTTGGGGAGACCATGGCAATATGACATAAATGTTGTTCATGATGGGAGAAAAAACACATACACCTTGGAAAATAACGGTAGGATGCATATGTTGTTTCCAATTGAAGACAAGAAGGTGAAAGAAGAAACAAACAACATTATACTTCTCATGAGTGGGAAGGAACTTCTAGATGAATTCAGGAAAGAAGAAGACATGAAGATTGTTTTGGTGAGGAAACCTAGAGTCATTTTGACCAGTACTTCGATGGATGATCTACCTGAGGAAATTCAGGAAATGCTTGAGAATTTTGCTAATATAGTGGTGGATGATTTACCTTGTTCGTTGCCGCCCATCAAGAGTATAAGACATCACATTGACCTTATACCAGGAATGAGTTTTCCAAACAAAGAAGCATACAGATTGACGCCGCAAGAGAATAAAGAGGTTAAGAAGCAAGTCCAGGATTTCAAGGACAAAGGGTTGATCAGAGAAATCTTGAGTCCATGTGTTGTACCAACAGTGTTAAGTCCAAAGAAGGATGGTGGATGGAGAATATGTACAAACTCGAGGGCTATAAACAAAATCACCATTAGGTATAGATTTCTTTTACCGAGGATGGATGACTTGATAGATTGCTTGAATGGAGAATTTTTTTTTTCAAAAATTGATTTGAAAAGTGGATATCATCATATTAGAATGAGGGAAGGTGATGAATGGAAGACAACATTCAAGATGAATGAAGGGCTATATGAATGTCTTGTCATGTTGTTTGGTTTGATGAATGCTCCAAGTACTTTTATGAGATTAATGAACGAAGTCTTGAAGGATTTCATTGGAAAATTTGTAATTGTGTATATTGATGATATATTGATCTTCAGTAAGACTGAGGAAGAACACTTGAGACATATAACTCTAGTGATGAGGAGGTTGCGGCAAGAGAAGTTGCTGATAAATTTGAGGAAGTCGTCTTTCATGAAGAAGGAACTAATTTATTTGGGGTTCATGATCTCTTCGAATGAGTTGAAGATGGATCCTAAGAAGGTAAAAGAAATCAAAGAATGGTTGCTTCCGAGGAATATCTTTGAAGTCAGAAGCTTCCATGGATTAGCTAGTTTTTACATGAAGTTCATCAGGAATTTTAGTGAAATTTCTATGCCAATGATGGACACCGTCAAGAAAAGACATAAATATTATCATTGGACAGAGGAAGTAGAGAAAAGTTTCAAGTTGTTGAAAGAGAAGATAACTGAACAACCAGTTCTGGTTTTGCTAGATTTCAATAAAATATTTCAAGTGAGATGTGACCCAACTAGATTTGCGGTTGGAGCATTCTTAAGTCAAGACAATAGACCAATTTCATACTTCAGTGAGAAGATGAATGAGGCCATGATGAAATATTCCACATATGATAAAGAATTGTATGCAATCATATAGGAACCAAAGAAATGGAGGCACTACTTGGTTCTAAAGGAGTTCGTTTTGTATAGTGATAATCATGCTTTACAATTCATAACTAGATAGGATACATTGAACCAAAACCATGCGAAATGGGTTGAATTTATGCAAAAATTTACTTTTTTCATAAAGCACATTTATGGAACTACTAACAAGGTTGTTGATGCATTAAGCAGGAAATGTTTGATTCTACAGGAGTTTCATGTGAAGACCTTAGGTTTTGATAGCCTTAGGGAAATGTACAGGGATGATTCAGATTTCAAGGATGCTTATGAAGCATGTAAGAATCATGTTCTGAGAGATAAAAGCCAATGGGTTGAATATTTGATCTAGGATGGATTATTATTCAAAGGAAATCAATTGTGTATCCCGAAGAGTTCTATGAGAGAGAATCTTCTGAAGGAAAAACATAGTGGAGGATTGGCAGAAAATTTCAGCCATGACAAAACATTTGCGCAACTGAACAGTTTATATTATTGGCCAGGGATGAGGACATATGTCAAGAAATTTGTGAACAGATGCATAATTTTCCAACATGCAAAGGGGAAAAGACAAAATACAATATTGTATCAACCATTGATAGTATCAGAGAGGCCGTGGGATGCAATAAGCATGGATTTTGTGTTAGGACTGTCGAGGACATAGAGAGGTTGTGATTCCATATTCATGGTAGTCAACAGATTTTCAAAAATGGCACATTTTATTCCATGTCAGAAAACCAGTGATGCAACACACATTGCAAATCTGTTTTTCAAAGAAGTTGTTTGACTTCATGGTTTACCCAAGAGTATTGTTTCAGACAGGGATAGCAAATTTGTTGGTCATTTCTGGAGGACACTATGGAAGATGTTGGGGACAGAACTATCTTTTATCTCATCATATCACCCTTAGACGGATGGACAGACTAAGGTATTAAATCAAATTTTAGGGGACTTATTGAGGAGTTTAGTAGTTGAACATCATAGTTAGTGGGATCAGATTCTGCCACAAGCGAAATTTGCATATAATGACTCACCTAATATGAGCACAAGACAGATCCTATTCCAGATAATGTATGAAATGCAACCAAGAGACGTATCTGAGTTGAGAGACTTAGAGCAGCATGAGTTCAGAAGTGTTGGAGTAGAAGATATTTTAGCAGAGATGAAAGAGCTACACAATAAGATTAAAGAGTGGTTGCAGAGTTGCAACTAGGAATATAAGAACAAAGAAGATCAACACAAGAGAGAGATTTAGTTTGAAGTGGGATATTTAGTATTAGCACACCTCAGAAAGGAAATATTTCCAAGGGGAACATATAATAAATTGAAAATGAAAAAGATAGGACCATGTAAAATTATGATAAAATTTGAGGCAAATGCTTACGAAATAGAATTTCCAGATGGTGTGGGCATTTCACCCATATTCAACATAGCGGATTTGTATCCTTACAGAGTAGATGAAAAAGGTGGAGAAGAGAATCAAAAATAAGTTTAGTGGGTCAAAGAGATGATTGTAGCTGAAAATCCGTAGATGGAAAACATCATTGATCAAAGAATTAGAAAGAAAACCCGGAGAAAGACATATTTTGAATACTTGGTAAAATAGAAGGGACACTCGATTGAAGATGCAAGTTGGGAAAGAAAAGTAGATATTCAAAAACATGGACAGACGTACAGGAGCTCATGAACAGGAGTTCATGAATTTTTCAGCCAGAGGAGTATGATGCAGGAGCATCTCCAGCAAAGCAAGTCAGCAAAGCGGAGGACAGTTGGAAACACACCAACACACATTTTGAGAATGTTTTGAATTTGAAAAGAGGAACATTAATGTAATATCTAGGAAGATATTGTTTCTTTTATGGTTTGGAGATTGTAACGCAGATCTTGACTGGTTTCTCTCATTTGTTTGTTGGAGGCAATTAATGTAATAAATGTAAAGTAGTTGTAGGGTTTAATTTGATTAGATAGTTAGAGCCGTAGGAGGGAAAACTCTAGAAATCTCCCTCGTATGTATTGTATTGTAAGATTATTCTCATTGTGAGAAACTGTAGAGCAAGAGAATAGGAGAGGAGAGCAAAATATAGATTGTAGAAGATTGTATAAGAAAATAGCTGATGCTATAGAACCCATGTACAGATGCACTTGGATTAATATAAGAAAGCTTGATCCAACTTCATGGTGTTTATGAATTTTGTTTACATCTAGTGAATGGTATGTTTACAGTTTGATTATATGCTCTATTATGAATTTGTTTCAATGTTGTGTGTATGTATGATTTCATGTTGAATGCATGAAGTCTATAAAAGGGAGAGTATGAGTTTCAATTGTTTCTCGTCTCTAGAATTCCTGTAAGGAGTGTAGAGAAGGTCTGCAAGTAGTGTGTTGACAAGATTCTGAGTTTTACCTCAGAAAAGATCAGGAGAGATACTGTTGTTCTCATACCAACAGAAGTGTGAGCATAGCATAGAGTCGTGCAAGGTGTGTGCAGGCTAGTTGAAGTCTTAGACTTTTCCAACCCAGTGAGTGGTTGAAGAGCTATTGTCGCAAGGAGTGTGTAGAAATAAGAAGTTTAGATAATCAGAGATTATCGTGAAGCCACAAGGAGTGCCGATAGGATTCCCTAGAATCCTCGAGTTTGTAGAAAGAACCAAGCTCAGGAAGGATATAGGTTTCAAAGAGTTTGAAGGAAGATGAGGGATGAAATCACCTCGTAGAAATCAAGCTCAGAAGGAGGCATCGAGTTATTTGGCCAGTAGTATTAAGAACGCGAACAAATGGTTGAAATTATCACAAGGTGAACTACCGATTCATCGTGGACCGTTGGATCTAGTGGACCAGTGGAGAAGTTAAGGCTGAGTGTTTTTCAACACTCACAAGCTTAGGAGTAATAATCACCGTTAGATCTGGATCAGTGGGAGTCGTTGATCTTGTGATTTTGGATTTCGGAATTTCAGGAGTTGGACTGTGGAGAAGGTCGTGACCTGGAGATCTTGAATTACGAAATCCCAATATGAGAAATTATGATACAATCTGGACCATCAGATCATGGGAAGCTCACGGTCATCGATCTGAGGAGAAGAATTCATGAGTTCAGAGTTTGGGAAAGGGAGGAGAGGTTGCATCGTGAACTCACGAGTCATGAAATCCCAATGTGCTCAGAGGTGGACCCCAGGACATGACTAAGGTCATATGGTTGACACATAAGGGAGGAGTTGAGGACCCGTTATCCATTTTGGGGTTTCGTGGATTGAAGGATTCAGAGGGACTCACAACAAGGATCGCGAAGTCATGAAACCCGAAACACCTTTTCGGGTGAAGACCGTGGTCACACCGGTTGGTCACGTGGAGTGGAGGTTTGTGACCTGTGCTTGTTTTAATAGGCATAAACCATAGAAGGACTTGTGGTTATATGTATGAAGGTTCCAGTGGGAAATAAAGAGCCATTCTGGCTCAAGGGAATAGAACGATCCAAGATCGGGAGGTCGCGCAGAGCCTGTTGAGGTAGGGGTGTTGCATCATATGAAAACACATGTTTCATAATCTAATGGAACTATATTGAAAGGACATATGTCCCATGAATCCTAACTGCATCTAGGAATACCACTTAGAATTCATCTGATAGTTGGAAGCTTCAAAAAACTCGGATTCAGGCTAATTGTGTGGTTCTGTAGTGAACTATCATACGTTGTAAAATCCCTATAGCAGTTTTGCAGGGAAGAATATTTAACTACAGAAACTCTGTATAAGCCAGTTTTACAAAGAACAAGAATTTAGTTACAGAAATTATGTATAACTCTATTTGTTTACCTGTTGTACACTTCCTTCACCATTTTTAATACCAGTAAGAGATCCTTTGACTACAAAAATTTGAACACAAGTATTAAGTAAACCACAATCAAAATTCATGCCATGGGTTAGGCTCTTCATCAGTTTCAAAATTTCAAAATTTGAGATTTGGTTCAGTAGAAAACTAGTTGACAACAGCTTGTGCCAACATGTCCAAATTCCTTTGGGAAACCTCTTCCTTCAACCAGTGTAGCTTTCTCTTCATAAATTTATTTTCCTTTTGAAGAACCATTTTTTGTTTGTATACATTATTCAATTGTTTTTGGAGATGCAAATACCTTTTTACCATTTATTTACCATTGTCAATAGCTTTCTCACAGTCATCCAGGTGTGCAACTATATTTACTTTCATTTCCTTATTTTCTTCTCTCAGATGCACAATGCGATCTTGGGCCTCTCTTAACTGATTTTTGAGTCTTTTTACCCTCAGATCACTTTCTTCTGGGGAGGAATGAACTTCAACAACTAATGCAACTTCATGACCATTATTAGGCTCAACTCTAGCCTCATCACTGTATGCTAGATTTCTGACTACAGATCTAGTTCTAGGCCTATGAGGTGTGTCTTGCATAACTACTTATGGGTTGAATCTCACTTTCTTACTTGGATTTATTTTGACCTTTGCAACTTCTTCAACCCCATGGTGAATGTATTCCTCGGTGAATTCTTCCTCCACAGGGTCCCTTTCTTTTGCAGATGATCTTGTAAGAGGTTTCAGGGGTTTTACCAATTTCACTACCTCAGAGATCACTTCAAGATTTATTCTCTTTTCATTGAACCTTCTACTGTCATGGGTTTCTATGAAAGTTTCAATTTTCCTCATTCCCTGTTCTAAGGGTCCTTTTCCTTTCTCCTTTTCTTTGGACTCTTTGCCTGATATGGTTTCAGTTGAAACTCCATGGGTCTCAATTGTAGCAGGGAGCTATTATGTATCCTTTTTTATTTTTTTTATTAGGTATGCTATAACTTGCTTTCACTATCTTTTCACTTGAAATAGGGGTGGTTTTGTTGGTTTTAGGAGTTCCATGAACTTCTGGACCAAACCATATGGAAGATAGAAAAGAGTTCCATTATTCATTTTTTTTCTTCAGTTTATCTAGGACTAAAAGATTTATCAGACCAAAATGGAAAATATTATGCTCAATCTGATTAGACTTGGCGTGAGATCGGAAGAG
>CBVK0100543210.1:0-17808 GCA_900067695.1 Picea abies | reverse complement strand
AACACATGAAGCAAGGTCCTGTTAAGATTTATTTTTATGAGGTAGAGGGTGCTTGCATAGCATAACAAGTCAGCCTTCTATTTTCAGATCAGCTGTAGACCGGAATCCTATAAGAAAACAACAGGAAGGGCGTCAAGGTTCTAAGATTTATGGAATCCAATGTGTTGAATATTTCATATATCTATTTCTAGGAGATCACTAACCTGCTTTATTTGGAGTGAAAGTAAAAATTACCGAAAATCTATAAAAATAGAAAACACAAACTGATATATACAGTGGAGATTTGGAAATTTTTTATTGCATATAGTGCTTCAGATAACGCTCGTTAATAGGGGCGTTGAGTATTTTTCCATCCAAATTTCTAACAGAAATGAGTTCTTCCCTTTAGAAGCTGTGAATTTGAATGGTCCATACCATATATGATCAAATTTGCCATGTTTTGTCGAGTCTTCCATCCTAGAATCCCATTTCAAAACCAAATCGCCAGGGAGGAATTCCCTGTCTTTAGCCATATGATCAAACGGTGCTTTCATGTTGTCTTGATATTTCTCCAACCTTTCATCAACCTCATCCCTATTTTGTTGAACTTCTATCAATTGATTTATTCTTCTCGTGGCATGGTTTGGTTCTTCTTTTTCATCTTGCCAAAGATTCATCACTGGTAGAGTCAGGTTTATGGGTAATACCATGTCAATTCCGTATACCATTTGGAATGGAGAAGTGCCAATCAACTTCTTAGTGCCTATTCAGTTTGCCCACAGGGCATATTTCAAATGCAGATGCTAGGATTTTTTATTTTCGTTCAACACCTTCTTAATTATGGTAATTAAGCTTTTATTTGACGATTTTGCTAGCCCGTTGCCTTGGGGGTAGTATTCTGTGGAGTTACCCAATATAATATTTTACTTTTGGAAAAATCTAATCATTTCCATAGATTTGAATGCCTAGGCATTATCTTTAACTATCTTTCCGGGACAACCAAATCTAGATAATATGTTTTCTTCTAGGAAGTCTATCACCACTGAATTGGTGGTTTTTATAGTTGGAATAGCTTCTACCCATTTGGTGAAATAATTTGTAGCGATCAAGATCCATTTGTGTTGCGTACTAGAATGTGGATTAATCTCACCTATAAAATCCAACCCCCATTGTTGGAACGAAGCTTTTGTTTTAACCGGGACAAGAGGTAGTGTTGGGAGTTTTTGTTTTCCTGAGAATAATTGGCATAAATCATAGGCTCTGACTTTTGTGTTTACATATGGGAATAATTTAGGGAAATAATATCCCTCTCTCAGGATTTTATAACTCATTGTTTTCCACGCATGATGCCCTCCGCACACCCCTTTATGGAATTCATTTATGACTTTTTCAATCTCCGATTCGACTAGGAAAACTAGTAGAAAACCCAGAGGGTCTTTCCAATACAATTGGATTTCCGAAATACAATACTTCACCACATGCAGTTTCAACGTTCTAGATTTGGATATAGCCATATCACTTAAGCATTTCAAAGTCAGAAGATATGATAATATATCTTTGTACCACACTGAAGTTGTAAATTTTTCTTCTATACTGGTTGTAGCTACTTGGTTGTCGAGTTCGTCCATATCCATACATCCTTCATACTCTTGTAGGTTATTTATACAGAGTTCTCTGCAATTTGATTCGTCTAGTAGCTTAGCCAAACCTTGTCCTTTTACAAGCTTTTTCGGTTTCACCTCTAAATCGAATTCTTGAATCTTAGAAAGCCATCGACCCCTCTTCCCATTACTATCAGGTTGGACCAATATATCTTTAACGGAGCTAGTGGGTACATATGAAATTATCTTAGAGTGTAATACGTAGATTTTTAAGGCCTTTAGTGCCTTCACCATAGCATATGCTTGCTTTTCCATTATGTCATATTTCAATTCTATGTCTCTGAGGATTTTACTGAAGAATTCTATTGGTTACTGGAAACCTTATTCGTTCTTTTGTAGACGTACTGCTGTGATTGTGTGTTCGGATGCAAACAAGAAGATCAAAAATTCCTTGAGATAATCAGGGCTTGTCAGCACATGTGCTTCACCTATAATTTTCTTGATGTTCTTAAATGATGCTTTAGCTTCAGCCGTCCACTTAACTTTGATGTTGGTTTTGAGAATATCTGTAATAAATTTCATGATTTCAACGAAGTTCAGGATAAATCTTCTCAAATTTATTTTTTTTCCTAAAAACGACTGAATTTATTTTACATTTCTAGGAATATTTATAGTGTATTCGACCCTTTTAGGATCAATTTTAATTCCATCCTGAGATACAATATGGCCCAAGATTTTACCTTCTTGCATTGCAAAGTGTGACTTCTTGGGATTTAAAGACAAACGGAATTTGCGACATTTCTTGAACGTTTGCTTGAGATGTATTAGATGATCTTCATCAGATTTAGAAAAAATGGGCAGATCATCCAGATAAATAACCATGAATTTATCTCTTTCATCGACGAAGGCGATATCCATAGCCCGATGGAAGGTAGCACTTGCATTGATTAAACCAAATGGCATTTTGTCATACATAAATGTACCCCAAGGGGTGGTGAAGGTTGTTTTCTCTTTATTGTCTTCACTAACAACAATCTTATTGTAACCGAAAAAGTTGTCAATAATGGACATTCTATTTTCTCCTACTACTTTTTCTAAGACATGGTCCATTTTGGGTAGCGGATAATTGTCTTTAAGAGATGATTTATTTAAATTTCTAAAATCTACACACAGCCTAATTTCTCCGCTCTTCTTTCTGACTGGGACCAGGTTGGCTACCCACTCAGAGTACCTGAGTGGTACAATTATTTTGGCATCCAGGAGTTTCTTTACTTCCATTTTGACCACAGGCAATAATATGGGATTTATTTCCCCGAGATTTTGTCTGAAAGGCTTAATGCCTGGCTTTAAGGGAATCTTATGCTCGATCATCGTGGTGTCATAAGTTCTCAGCTCATCATAATACCAAGAAAATATGTATTTATATTTCTTGAGTAAATCCGTATATCTACCTTTCATCTTGGGAGCAAGGTATTTAGATATTTTTACTATTCTAGGAACTTTTTTGGTGCCTATATCGCAATCTTCGACTTCATCCGGTTGAGACTGTAATGTAGATTTCAATGGCATATCATTATGATCAAATCATCTTTCTAGGGGGATTATACCTTTAGGGATTTGATTATTTTTTATCATTAACATAAGATGATTTGCGATCTTATCTTGAAACTTTTGAGGATCCTCCCCTTCTTGCATAATCCAAGTATGATCGTTCTAGTTTTCTTGGTCGATATGCATTTGAACAAAGTCTTCCACCATTTTGAGAAATTTTCTGATATGTTCATCATCTTCGAAGACCTTCCAATGTTGCATATTGTTGGGTATGGAAGGTATGTGCCTCACCTCAATGTGATACTTAAGTTTTAAATCTGCAGGAGGTGCAAAAGTTGAGGTTGATTTAGCTAACGAATCAGCTTGCAGATTTTCTATACAGGGAATGTAATGGACATTAACCGACGAGAAAATTTTTTCCATTAAATCCTAGGCGCAGTTTATATAAGATCTCAATCTTGGGTGCTTGGCCTGATACTTCCGATTTACTTGTTTGATAATTAATTTCACATATCCATAGACTTCTAAGGTTTTTATTTTTAAATTTCTGGCGGCTTCTAATCCCCAAACCAAAGCTTTGTACTTGCATACGTTATTTGTGTATTTTATGTCCCACTGTAGTCTGTAAGAGAAAAGAATGAAAAAATCATCTCCAGGTGCTACAAAGAGTACACCTGTGCCTGCTCCCTCACATGACAAAGCACCATCGAAATACATTTTCCAGGTTCCGGTACTATATGCACTTTCTTTTACCCTTTCTGTTTGATTTTTTTTTTTCTGTGAAATCCTCAGAAAATTCATCTATATTGTCATCAATTGATAAAATACAATTTCCAAAACCTTGATCAATGATATAAATAGGGTAATTGTTAGGACTACATGGATCACTTATCGTGTATGTCAACTGCATTTCCCGGTATAATCAGGTGAACTATCCTCCAAAAATGGGAATCGTGATGTATGTCATGTCTAGTTGAAGGGATCCTCCGAGATTAGCACCCCAAGACTTGGATAATAGCATACCATACTTCGGAGGTATGTCATCAATAACCACACCCATCAAAATACTTTTTACTGGGATCTATGGAAGATTTACTACCAAGTCTTTGATCATGCCTGCACATTTAACCTTTCTCGAATCAAACGAATACAAGTCTTTGTACGGCCTAGTAATTTCGAGGGTCATTCTATCCATAATGGCCTTGGGCATCAAGTTATGTGATGCTCCAGAATATAGCATGCAGTTATGTAACAATCGATCGTGCACATTTAGTGTAATGAAGAAAGGAGCAACGATATCTCTGCACCCCTCATAATGCGGACCAAAAATTATATTGGGCTTATCATCTTCCATATTTATAACGTCATCTTGACTTCCCATAACTGAAAAATTAATCATTTTGGTAATTTGTTTTCGGTAAATGACATTCTTGGCTAGTTCAACCAGAGGTATCGGTATTTTAATTTTGTTAATCTCATTTTCTAGAATGAAATCCTCTATGGTTTTTTCAGTTTCTTTGGCTGGCACTTCGGTCACCTTCCTTTCAGGCCTATTCATTTGCATTTCTTTATTTTCAGTTGTTTTTACTTCCAATGTTTGTATTTCAGTTGTCTTGGTTTTCCCATCTCGGGTCTCAACTGCCTTTGTTATGGCATTTTGTGGATCTACTCCTTTTATTTGGGTGTTGGGTATCTCGATGTCCTTTGGAGAGAGCTCATATATTTCGCCTCTTGGAAATATTTTCTTTGGTGGAGTGGCCACCAATATTTTAGTTTTAGGCCTTAGATTGTACTTATGTTGGAGCTTGACCATTAAGGTATCATCTAGTCCTTGATAGGCAGAATCATCTGTATCGTTTATATTTCTATCCTTATTAGATCATTGTTCAGTGTCGAGAGACCTCTCATAATCTTCCTTAGTCAAATGGGGTTGTAGACAATTGTCACCCAAATTGTTCATATCTCCTTCTAGATCCTCAAATTATTTTATGTCATTCCCTCCAATAAAATTTTCATTTTGTAAAGGGGTTTGAACCTTTTGTTCTTCATTTTTAATCTATCTTTGTTGTATCTAAGGATTAGAGTTTCTTCTGAAATGTCTCCTAACAAATTGATCTGCTTTAGATTGATCTAGCTCCATCCTTGAAATTTTATTTGATAGCTCTTTTATTATCCTAGCCATATCATCCATTTTATCATCTGAAGTCCTAGACACTAAGGGTCCTACCTGTTCCCTAAAATGTTTAATCTCTTTGTTTCCTATTTCCACTTTTGTTTTTAATTTCACTGAGGCCATCATATTTGAATCAATCTCTATGGCATCATCTTGAATTTGGGTAAGGTCGGTTTCTCTCCTTTCTCTCAATAATAGTGCGAAATCGGGATCGAAAGCTCCTGCAAAGGTTACCTTTGCTACGGGCGGAGAAGGTTTAACCTCAATTGGGATCTTGTTATATAATTTATTAAATCTATGGATAAATTCAATAACCATTTCAGAATTTTTCTTCCTTAATGCCTCAAACTCAGTTAAATAGTATAAGTGGTCCTTTCTTTCCCCCCATTTCCTGAGAAAAGAGTTTTCTAATGCGTCATAAGATAATATCAAACCTATGGGAAAACCTCGAAACCAAGTTCTCACTTGCTCTTCAAAAGTTTGCACAAATAATCATGAATACACATCTTCGTGTTCAAGACCAAGGATATCTGCAAATTGGTCAAAAAAGTTGATATGTTCAGCTGCGGTTAGGTCTCCTTCCCCGATAAACTTAGGTAGGTTTTTCATATAGTTCTCGGGTAGATCATGAAGGGGTATTGGGAGAACCAAAGGGGCATATATTGCAGCTACTTTGGAGAAAATCCCGAGAGGTGGGGGTTGCCCTTGGCCACCCCCTCCTCCACCTGCAATAGCCATAGATGTCATAGGGAAGTTAACGGGTAGATTATAAAGAGGTTTTTGGAAGACGTATAACGCTCCCTTAACTTCTTCAGGAGATGAAAAAACTGAAAGAGGCAAGAACGAGATACGGGGACTCGGTTCCTCTGACTTGCAAGAAATGTAAATGGGATAACCCAAAGGTGTGGAATCTAAGTATATGGTATACTCTTCGATACTTTGTGAGATCGAGAAATCTAACTGAAGGGTTGGTGGGATATCAATCGATACAAGATTTACTGAGGGCTTCTCACCTTCGCTTACGCAGGAGGTAGTCGGATGAGACTCAAATTTGATTTTTGGGAACACTAAATTTGGGTTGGTGATCTTGGCTTCAACCGCCTTAGACAATGTTTCTCCAGAAAGGGTTTGGGAGGGAACTTCTTGTGAAGTTAACGTTTCAAATGGAATCTTAGCTTTAGGCTGTGTGTACTTAGGCTGGTAGGCCATAGTAGTTTTCTTAATGAAACCTCTTGTTTTTAGTATTTTTTCGGGATCGAAAACAGGCTTGGTCTGCTTAGCATCTGAGTTTTGTCTGGTGTTCCTTCAACTAGATGCCAACTTACTTAAACGTGGAGTCTCCAAGTGAATAATAATTGATCCTTTGAAAGGTGTTCACTCTTTGTTCACTATCAAAGACGAAAGCTTATAAATGTCATTTTCCCAGGGAAAATAATTTCATCTCTTCGTTCCCCAACAACAATGCCAAAAATATGTTGTTCCAGAGTTTGTACTCAAGGCTTGACAGTATAAATTCTAGGCATCCGAAAAGAGGGTCTAGGATATAAAGAAGAAGAAAACAACTCTTTTAAAAGGAAAAAGAGTTATGGTTAATTTCTGAGTTGTCTTTGTCTAGCTTCCAATTGTTTTTGGACACTGATGTCCTGTACAATGGTCGCCCATGAGCATTCAAGTTCAACCCGGGTGGTGGCAGTTTTTAAGATAGTATTGAAAAGGTTTAAGGAAATACTGGTCTGATCTGTGAGACCGGGTTCAATGTTGGGTTGTCTCGTAACTGGTACAATCATGGAGGAAGAAGGTTTTAAGGACTGGTTTCTTCCTTTTAGATTATATGAGAAAATTTCCCGAATCTTGAATTAATAGTGTAGAAAAATCAAAGGCCCTTTCCCGTATCTGAGTTAAACTGAAAACCGTGCATGGAATGAAAGAAAACATAAAGCTATGGAACAATGTGAGGCTTCGATCAAGGAATAATATCACACTATGACAGAGGAAGAAAAAAGATAAGGAAAAACTTTAATGAAGCATCATATATAATAGTCTAAGTCATTCATAGGTCTTGTACGTGCTGATAGTCGATACAGAGGAAAAATTGTAAATGATCAGATCATTAAAAAATTCAATCACCACAGTAGAATTTGTACTAAATTGTAGCTACACATTCATCAAAGATACATGGGAAATGAAGTTAAATATGAAATAACAGAGGAGAACATAACTCAAACTTGACGGGGTCTGGAATCTCTGACTTGCATTTGTATTTATTTTGGCAAAAATGAAGAATTTTTCTGCTACAATTGGCCAAAACAAATCCATTGGTATCACTTTCAAAATTGTATTTATAGAAGAAAAACATCAACCCTAGACAATTGGTAGTATCCTAATCTCCTCCGTGCTAATGGTTACAGGATATAGAATTTGAACTATTTTGCTCGGTTACTTTTGCTTTTATAACAATTGGACAAAATTTAGCATACATGCATTATTTCATCATTTCTTTTAAGCGCTTCCTTCACTTGGTCCTGAACACACGATGCACCTGTCCACAAACTACATCAAAATTATGGAAGGCTCTGACGTATTATTTGCTTAAAACACATATAACTTTCTCTGAATTTGGGGCAGCTCGTCTTCGATCTTTCCCTTGCCAAACCTTGTCGACTGCAACTGTATATTCAGCTTTATTAACCACTTATCTATTTGGGTGATGTTGAGCTATTTCAATTGTGAAATATCGAGCTGGACTTCATTCCAACTCTCCTTGATATGCAGTTGATGCCTTACAACATTTATCTGTCCTAATAGCCCAGGAAAATCGCCTTTACCAATGCCCAATGTTTTTGTGTCTAGCTGATCAAATAATTCTTCACATTCTCTCTTAACTTCTCTTTCCATTTTCCTGCTTTCAACAATATTTGTCTCCCATGTCTTTAACATGATGTCTCCCCTGATCTGTTCATCTACAATCAGCTTAGGGGTTGATGGTACTTCCTCTCTGGTCGAAAACACCACTTCCTTTTGAAAAGTAGCACAAGTTGTTCTGGCCTCTTTTTCCTTCAAAACAATATTATCTAGTGAGTGGCTTATTTACAAGAAGTAATTTTGGATGATTTCTATTTTGGAAAGCATGTCCTATTGTTCTTCCTGTAGTTTCTCATGCACCTCTAGTACTTGGGCTTGAAATAATGTTATATTCATGACTTGTCCTTCAATAGAATTCAACTCAGCATGTAGCTGTCTCACTAACTCTTCCTGTCGAATAACTTGTACCTGAATCACTTGCATCTGCTTGTTCACTTCATCCAAACTAAACTTCAACAATTGCACTTTCTCTTTGTACACAGTTTGGGCGTGTTCAACCCTTTGATTTACCTCCTCTCAAATATTATTCTCTGTGTGCCTTATTTGGTCCTGCAACTGAGCTATCATTTTATTTTTTTGCTTCAACCTTGTTTTCAGAGAGTCAATTGAAAATAAATTGGCAATTGCCAAGGCTCCCATAGAGCTTGCTACTTCTATGGCAAAGTCTTCCTCCTCTAGGTTTTTACCATCTATGAGCACTCTATGTTTCATCACCATTATGCCTTCTTTCAGATGCATTTGTTGTTTTAATACTGCCTTCCGCTTCCTACTGAAAAAGTAATCAGAGGAGGGTATCTCTTCTCTAGATATAGGAGTAAGGTCACTTGCATATATGACTTGCAGAAGTCTCGGATTTAGAGCTTGTTTCAGACCCTGGATTCTTTGATTGTGAGGTTTTTGCCTTTTGTGAATATGCTTTAGTCTTCTTTGGGTTTTCTTCTGCAATCTCTTTATCATGAGCCTCTGATCCAAAACTTGGGGGAGTATTTTCTTGAGTTGGGGGAGGGGTTGTTGATTCTCCCTGTAGTATCTTCAGTAAACCAATTTGCCTCTGCTTCTGGAAAGTCATAAAGTTGGTATGTAGGTTGGGTGATAATGATTGAACTCTGTCTAATACTTCTTCATAGGGCCTGGCTCCCTTGAACATGTCATCGCAGGGAGAAACCTCATGTTTGTACATTTTCATGTTGCACTAAGTAAGGTGATTTCCTACAACTTGATAAGGGTCATGTTTTATGATTTCAAGGTCTACTAATTTAATGTCATCCAGTGCCACAACTTCTACCTTGGCATGACCCAAGTTAAGTAATGAATACTTCCCAATCTGTACAGGAAAAACCAGCCAGAACTTCTTCTAAGCCGCTTTCAATTCTATGCCAATGCCACTAGTTACTATTTGGTAGGCCACCTCCCTGCACACCAGTCTGTCGGGAAGGAACTTTAGAAGTGTGTGAGGAGGAATCGAGCACCCAAAAACCCTGACATAGGAAACACCCTCTTCAATAAACCAATCTACGATCACCCTGATATTTCCCATGATTTTCTCTGAAATACGAGGGGATGCATAACCATAGAAAATTTGGTGCAGAGGTATCACTACATAGTGGCAGATTTCATAAAATAAATCTTTAGCATTTTCCTCCCATATCTTGGAATGATAAATATGAATGGGCTCCTCATAGGCTAGGTTCCAGCTACAGCTCATCAAAGGGAATGGATTCATGTAACAAACCACATCCATAATATAGGCAGACATGTAAAAAGATGCAGGTCGGCCTTTCGACTTAGTTGTTTGGTACTCTGCAACCTCACTAGCTACATTGTCGAATAAAATTTTGCCCCAACTAAAACTGTAACCCTCGACTACTTTGTGTATAAGTGGCACCCATTCTGCTAGAAAATGGGTAGGGCTCTTTCTCTCAAAGATTCTACATAGCATCAAGTCTATATAAACCATGTATTAGTTTAACGAAGTTGTTGCATAGCTGCCATGGGTATTGGCTCTAAACCTTGTTGGAATTCCCCACTAGTATTTGATTATATTTGGATATGCTTGATCTAATTTTGTGCACTCCTTTCTTTGAAATTCTTCTATGAATTTGGCACTATAAATGTATTTAGAATTAAGGGGGTATTTTATACATTACTTGGATGTTCTCAAGTTTGAATGAGCCGACGATGACACCTTGACTATTTTGAATGCTCCTTGTCGGAACATCGATTTTCTCTAAAGCCAAGCATACCATGTCATTATGCAGCATGAATCTCAACCATGTGGATATTTTGTGTAGCTCAGACTCGGCTATGTCTCTGATTTTATTTTCGGTCTTTTCATTCCCAAAATCGTCGGGGCAATTCCT
Organism: Picea abies; assembly: GCA_900067695.1. Taxonomy (NCBI): domain Eukaryota; kingdom Viridiplantae; phylum Streptophyta; class Pinopsida; order Pinales; family Pinaceae; genus Picea; species Picea abies. The sequence continues at coordinate 7,282 of CBVK0100543210.1, read as the reverse complement.
AATCTCATAGTCCAAACTCTCAAAAATATGCCTCCAAGATTTGATTGAATCCATAGCATGTGGCGTAGTGTCTGATACCACATCTCCATCCGGATTTGAGCTTCCACCTGATTCTTCACTCTTCTTAGGCACTTTCCTGGGTGCCATGGTGTCTGTGCTAAATGAAAACATGTTGTGGAGAAGAAATGTGTGAACTCTTCTAAATATAATTTCGCTCCTAGTCTGAAAGTAGGAATGAAATTCGAAATAAAATACCTTTATTTACCTTTAATTTGTCTTAAATCTATCGTACCAATGCAAGCGATAAGAATTAAATTATTTAATGGAGATGGTACGCCTAGAGATACACACCCTATGTTCAAAATATCTTCATTAATCCGTTATAGAGACTGCCACATATCAGCGATTCAAAACTGGGAGTTCGAAAGGAATGTCATTGAAAACTCACGAATAGTGAAACACGAAAAGCTATTAATTATCATTAATCCCACTTTAAAGTTAAGTTAATCTGTTTTTAAGAGCTTGATTCCTTTCGGTTTTCATGTTTTGGAGTTTCGAACATCGTGTCCCCAAGAGGTATAACACCAGAAACCCTGAATCGTGAAATCACGATGGAGTTTATTTAGGCACTAACCACTTGTTTTAACCCTTTAATTAATCATGATTAGAGGTTAAACTTTACTTTTCGTGGACTGGAGTATGAGGAATTTGAAAACATTTGACACGAGAAATCTCAAATCACGAAATCGTGTTGGGATTTATTAACTGTCAATCACTTTTTAGCTCGTAATTAAGCATGATTAGACTGTAATATTTTGGGGTTTTGGATATCGCAAACTCGAAGTTTACAAAATGTGAGAATATCGAATCACAAAATCATGATGGGATTTATTAAACCCTTTTTAAATTCTTTAATAAATGTGGCACTAGCTTTTAACACTTTTGTGAATTCAGGAATCGATGACTTGAGGAGGTATTTGACATTGAATCATTGTCTTTTATGAACTGTTGACTCCCGAAAACTCAAAATAAGATTTCATTTAAGATTGATTTGTTGATAGAAAGGCGACTCTATAATAAACTTTTTAGATAGAAGAATGTTCCCTTTAGTCTTAAGTTAAAAAAAAATAAGGATAATGTTCCAACACTATATACAGTCTAGTTATCCATATATACTTCTAGAAACTAATGTATGAATTCCTTAAAAGAAGCTATGACTACTCTTGAAAATATGGCTAGTGCATTCTTCAATCCAAGTGGAATGACTGTGTATTGGTAGGATCCCCATTTTGTAGAAAAAGTAGTCCTATACCTATCTTATGGAGCTATTTTTATATGATGGTACCCTGAGAATCCATATGTAAATGAATATGCTTCCTGGACTTCCACATTCTCTAAGACCTCATATGTGAAAGGGGTAGGAAAAGGGTCATGTAAGAAAGAATCATTCATTTTTCTCAAATCTACACAGATCCTTATTCCCCCTTGTTTATTTTCTTGGACTACCATAGGACTTATCCATTATGATTCCTCTACTGGTTCTATGATACCAGCTTCGAACATTCTGTCAATTTATGCCTTCACTTTGTGCTTATACACTGGATTCATTATGTAAGGTCTTGGTATGACAGGTCTTGCCTCAGGTTTCAGAGGTATCTTCATCTCTCCTAGCTCTCCTGCTATGCATTTCATATTTGTAAAGGTTGTTGGGAACAGGTCACTATATTCACACAGTAACTCTGTTATTCTTTCTATTGTTTGTTCATCCCAATAATCTTCAATACTTGCCATTTTAGGATTTTTCAGTTGTCCCAATGTTGGCTTTCTTCACCTTGATTGGTGTATCAAATACTTATGATTCTAGAGATGGACCTTCCACCTCTCTTTCTCCTTCAATTTCTGTTATATGAATATTGTGTGCGTCATCTTCATTTGATGCTTCCTCTTCAACATGGTAGGATATTGACAGTCACTCTTTGACTATTTGTTTTTTTTGTTGTTGATACGCTATTATGATTTGAACCTCTGGTTCATTAATAAATATCACACCCTTTATTTGCTTTATTTTTGAGTCAATGTTGGGATTCTCATGTTCAAATGAGAAAGTTACTACAAAGTTATGTTGTAATGTTGTCCATTATGTAGTACCTCTGCGCATATCTTGGTCTACATACCAGTTCTCTGGAATTCCTTCCAATGTATGGATGAAGTGATGAGGTCATTCTTCTGGTGGTGTCATCCTCCATTGTGTTCTTCACTTCTCCAAATGTTTTTTTGGTGTTCCTTTCCCATCATACCTCTGCATCTTTTGCTCCCCTGTTCTGCACTAAATCTAATGCGCAATAGTCATTTACATTGGTGCCCATCCTAAATTGTTTCTTTGTGTACACCCACCGTATTGTAGGTGTGGACTTGAGTGAAATATCTAGGGATAAGATCCTCTGATTTTCTAATACTTCCTCTTCATATTTTGTCAAAAATTCCTCTATGTCATTTACCCCATGAAAATAGGGAGGTTCTCTTACCTCTGTACCATACCATCTTACTGCGCAGTCTATCATTGCGAACCTTCTTGTGGAAACTTCATGTAGTCTCTATTGCCAATTCTCCAAACCTATCTCTGAGTCCAAAGCACGTGGTGTGATTCTTCTACAACGGAGTACCCCATATTCAGTTTGTTAACATAATCTTCTTCTCATGTGGTGGTTCTGTACAACTGGTTTATTTCCTCCATATCTAAACAAGTGGGTTCTACAAACCTTTCTCCTTCTTAAAGGTCTAATGGTGCAATGACTCTACATTCACCCAATTCAAACATCATTTTACTTGTATTCAAATTGATTATGGACTGGTTATCAAATGCCTAATCCAATCCAATAAATGTTTCATACGGTGTTGCGCCATCTACTATCTCTATTACTTCAAAATATTCCATAGTGTGCACTCCATCGAAATCTACTATCATGCCTTTAAACCTTTCAATTGGTAGCACTCTGTGTTGGTTTTATAATTTCAGTTGGATAGGTGAATAGCATAGTGTGGGTTATCCCATACACTACCATGTCTTCTTAGGTAAAACATTTACTTCAAAGCCCAAATCCAGTATGATATCACCCATATTAAAATATCCAATGTTGGCATTCAATATGAATTCCCTTCTTGTCCTTCTCCTTGTATGGAGATGATTGACTGTTTTATGCTCTAACTTCCCTTTTCCCTCTATGTTAATTATTTCTAACATATTTTGCAAAACCTTAACAGATGATGGATCATTCAGTAGCTTAACACAAGATTGCAGAAAATTATTTATGGTACTTACTTGCTCCAACGGTTGTTCTTCACTGGAGTGGTCCATTGAGGAAGGAATCTTGTACATAGGAGAGTTCTGATTTTTCTGCGCAGCTGACGTAGATGCAGTATTTTTCTTGAGAAACTCATGTCTCGCCTCCTTGAATGTCTCATTTTCTTTCCACACATCAAACTGCATCCGTAATTCAATATTCTTCTTCACCCATTGGTGTTGCATTGGGTATTGTCTTAGCTCCTCCTCGCATGACTATATTGATGTTCCTTCCATCATCCATGGCTTCTACAGAGATCCATTATACATTTTGGTTGTTTTGTTTCCTCTTTTCTTGGATCTTTCCCAAAAGTGTTGGAAAGTCTTTTGTGTCATGGTTTGTTGTGCAACAATACATACATGTCACTGGTGGAAGTGGACATTCCATTTCATAATTTCCTGGTTGTTGGAAGTTGTGGCACAATATTGGGCCTATGACTCTTCCAAATCCTCCTATGCTTCATCCTCCACCTTTGTATCCATTCTGATCTCCCTATGGTGTGTTGTACTGATGTACCTGATTGTATTGCATGGGGTTATATTGTGGCTACGCATTGTTGTATTGTGGATGCACATTATTATACTTTTGTTGCACATTGTTGTATGGAGGTGGTACCTAGTTAAATTGAAGTTCATCTTTCCCTATCATCATTTCTACTTTCACCCTATATCTAAATTTCTTTCTCTCATCAGCTCCATTGTCCTACAATCTTTATCATCATGACCCACTAATTTGCAAAAATTGCAGTATGAAATTTTGGGTACTTTTTGGTACTTCTACATCATTGGACAATGATATGGATCATTCCCATGTGTTTTAAAAATCTTTCACCATGGTCCTCTTGTTGGAAAATGTTTTGTTACTCGTGCTTCCATGTACTGCACGAAAGTTGGACATTCATTCTTATCGTGGACTTATGTACTGCATGTGGTACACCATATAACTTCTCTTTTCTCCTCGCCCTTATTCTAGTTAATATGAAATGTTAGGTTCTTTAGATCCTCCTTCGGCTCCTCTATTGTTGAATCTGTCTTCTAATATTGGTTCTCTTCCTGTAGAGCCTCTTCCTAAGTTTGGAAATTTTGTTGTCTTAATGGGTATTTCAAATGTAGTAACAGTTATTTCACAAATAAGTGCTTATGTTGCATGCCATTCATGGCATATTTCAACTTACCTTTGAGATGCTTAAACCTATTATCAATCTCCCAAACAAACTCACCCATTTTTTTCCTGATTTCAAACATTTCATTCATGTACTAGCTTTTTGAGCTAGGCTGATGAAATTCATTTATAACTAGTTTCTTCACATCTTCAATAGTCCTTATTCTTCTTGGTGGACTATTTAGATCTAGGCTCATGTACCAATCCAGTGTACGGTCTCTCAGCATGATGCCAAATATTTATAACGGAGTTCAACAAGGTTGCCTACATCTTCGGGCCTTTGTCTCCATGGGGGAGGCTTTATTATAAATCTTCCATGATTAAAAAACACATCAGAAGTACATCAATTGCATTACAAACTGGTATGTATGTATTCTTCTCTACCTCAAGAATCCAACACAACTTACGACATTGAAAAAGGTTGAGCATATCTCTCGGAAATGGCCTCCAAAGTTCGCTTCCTCAATGGCTTCCCTACATAAAAATGGCTTAAGCTTCATAAATCATTCATCAATTTTGTTTTTATGAACCTGCTTGGACTATCAAAAACCTCTGGTTTATATATATATTGAGTTTGGGATCCTATCCCAATTTCCTCCCAAGATTTGGCCTCAAAAAGGGCTCCAGATCCTCATTTTTGGGCAAAATCCTCCAAAACTTAGGCTAATTAACTAAAACAATCCAATAATAAAGTCCAAAACCCACTTTCGGAAAACTCTAGTGCATGGCCCTATATTTTGGGCTCTTGGTCATATGGGTTGCTGCCATATGGCCAAGTGTTAGGTGCTATACCTCGGATCATTGGCCCTTAGGCTTCAGTGTTGGTCACATGGAACACTAACATACCTCCATGGTCAATTGAGTTTTCTAATTTTTGGCATTAAAATTGAAAATTTATCAAAAATTACAAGATTTGACTAAATCCCGTAATTGCTCCTAGGTTCGTGTACTTGCAAGACAGCTGGGAGAAATCTGAGACTTGGGTCATGATCCTTGATGTACAAGGATGGATGATGAGCTATCAGCTTCAAGATCTGAGCCTTCCATGTGTCTGGTCAACGTTGGTCAAACAGGGCCACTTCAGGAGAAAATACCTTGTTTTAGCCTAAAATCATGGACAGTTTTAGATTTTCTTGGGATTTGTTCATATTTTATGGATCTGAAGGGGGTATTCGACCTTCCTAACATTTTTGCGCCATTGTCGGGGAGGCACATTTAGAGATAGGATTAAATATATATATATAACAAATAAAAAAAAAACATAGAGTAGAATCAATTTTAAGTTATGTTTCTTTATGTCTAAACTTAGGGATGATAAAGGAAGATTTTTAAAACAAAACCCCCCAAAAACTAATCAACCATCTGTAGGAGTAGGAACATCTACAACTGAAAAATATGAATCTACTACACCAACTGCTGGAAAAATCACTTTGGAAGAATTAGAGGAAAAACAACGTTCAGGACAAAGGTTAATTCTCATAGAAAGACACATTCTATTGGCTCATTAAGTAAAGAAGAAACAAACACAATCAGAAATATCTTCTGTAGGAAATAAAAAAGAAAAGAAAACTATTTTTGAACAAATACCTCTTTTTCCAACAAAAATATATGACTGTACAATAGAAAACTTCTTTGCAATGTCAGAAGTTGATAGACAAGAAAGGGAGAGAATGGAAAGGGAATTAGAAAGGAAAATAAATGAAGAAAGAGGAAGGAAATAATGAGAGCATAGAGAATTGCATCAAGAAGAGACACGAGGAGGAGGAAATAATGAAGAGGAGGAAGAAGAACATACTACATTTGCATTTCCTATAGTTGATACACCAACTCTTTTAGGAGATGACATAAAAATGAAGAATATTCCTCCCTCTGTTCTTCCAAATTTCTTTGGCTTGTCTAATGAAGACCCTGATGCTTTCATGTTTGAATTTGACATCATTTTTCTAACATATGGATATACCAATGATGCTCAAAAACTTTGTTTATTTCTTGCAACTTTGAAAGGATATGCATTAAAATGGTTCATGGGGTTGGGAGGAGCAACCATAGTATACCGGGATGACATGAAAAAGAAATTTCTCGCTAAATATCAGCCCTATTGTAAGTCCAAAGACTCTAAAGAAGATATCTTTAAAATGTCTCAAAGTGAAGATGAAAGCTTAGAAGAATATCTAGAAAAATTTCTCTATAATATACACAAATCTAAGCAATCTAATCTTCCTTTGGATGTCATCCGTACTATCTCTTTGAAGGGGATTTCAGATGAAAATTTGGATTCTCTTAATTTAATGGGGGCAGGGTATATTTCTCACCTACCTTTCCCAAAAATTGTTGAATTATGTAAGAAATACTCAAGGGGAAAAGATAAAAGAGGACGAGGACAAAGAGATACTGTGACAAAGGCAACTAAATCAATTTCAAATGGTGTTGCTAAATCATAATTAGGGAATCTGTTTGAGAACTTTAAAACTGATATTATGAACACATTTGGTTCACAAATTGACACATTGAAAGCTAAAAAGAAGCAAGAGGAACAAGATCAAGTATTACCCATCTATTGTCCTAAATGTAGAAAAAAACATGCATTGAGAGATTGTCCTTTAGACAAAATTCAAGTCTGTGGATTGTGTACAGATAACCATGCCACCGATGATTGTCCAAGATTAAAAGAGTTGCAAGATACTCACATAGAAGAAGAACAAGGAATGGAATCTCTTTATTACTTAGCACCAAGGAAGCCTTGGCAACCACGTTTCACAGGTATGTCTCAAAATTTTGCT
>CBVK0100543209.1:0-17808 GCA_900067695.1 Picea abies | reverse complement strand
GAATTTACGGTAACTTCCTCACAACTTGCTGATTTTTGGCCTTTCCATGAGATATCACTTTTATAGCATGTCCCGCACAAAATAAATGATATAAAATTATGAAATGTGTACCAAAAATACTACAAACTGTCCACTATCCAATGAAACTGGTCTCATTCAATTTGGATACTCTAGGAAGAAGTTATGATTGTTTTACTTGGAACACCTTCTTGAAACTAGTCAATAGGACTAGTCAGATACCCTATCTTCCATAGGGTGTATCTACAAATTTAAGATGACCCAGAAGATGAAATTTTTACCATAGATACTTTACTAATTTTTGTTAATAGCCTCTGAATTTTTGGGTCTAAAACGTTACAATTTTTTTTTTTTAGCGAAAATTCCGCAATGACTCAGTTTAGGATGATTCCAGAACCCTATCTTGCACAGGTTGTATCTCCGAAATTATAAGGCCTCAGGAGATGAAATTTTAACCCAATGTACCTTGCTCCGTCTACTAATTATCCTCCAAGACTTTCCTTCTAAAATGTTGTAGAAAAAAAGTTATAGCGAAAATTTCAAGATGTTGCATATGTAGTAGCGAAACCCCAAGACCTTGAGCTCTGATACCATATGTTAAGAACCATATATCAAAATAGCATAGGAAAACCTTTGAATAAGAAATCAATGCCTTGGAAAAGAGAGAAACTTAGATAATAAGCTTCTTCGAGGGGGCAACCTCCTTATTCCCACATAAATGTACAATTACAAGATGATTCAAAATGAAAATGTCTCCTTGGTATATATAGAGACTAGGAGGTATAATTACAACTAATGAACTAAAGCTGACATAAATAAAATAACATTACTAATATAATATGCCCTAATTAAGGGGTAATGAGTGACTATTTAGGGCTTAACATCCTTGAAGCTTGAGGTGATTGTATGGTCCTTCTTTCTTGACAGTTGAGAACTTGGCTCTACAGGTTTACCTTCTCATCTTGTGAGATTCAACCTTGTGAGCATTAGAAAACAAACACTTGAAAATAATCAAGCCTTCAAAAACCTATGCTCTAGTACCAACTTGATCTGAAAATGAAAAGGCTTGTATCTTTGAAATATTTGCAAGTTTTTAAGTAAGTGTGGTTAGGCAAAAGGATCAATTTGCAAACACATAATTTAGAGAAACTTTCACATTCAAGATGCAGATAATAACCAAAAAATAAAAGTGAATAGTAAACACATAACGCAACAAATGATAAAGGAGTTCACCCCTCTCTTGGGCTACATCTCCTGGTCCAACTTCCAATGGATATTTTATATTATTTATTCAAACTGCTAAAATCAGTGCTTTACAGTGCTCAAAATGCCAAATAGATGGCTCCAATGGCTCTAGAACATCAAAAAACCCCTAGCTAGGCTTTTTCGACACCTGGTTTGGCCAAGAAATAAGAAGATATGCTTCCTGGAAGTTTTCCCCTTCAAGCTTGCTATCTTTGGTTTTCCAAAACACACCTTTGTGTGTCTAACCTAGCTTCTAGGCATTTCTTGTGCCTAAAACTAGCACCCACATGCATTCTATGATTGGTGCTAAAGTGTCGCACCGTTAGCAGATTTTGGGCCCCCAAAGGCGGTGGTGTTGGGCGCATGGGGGGCCATCTGGACACCTCCCAGCACAATTTTGGGACTCTGTTACAAGGTGGCATGAGTGTTTGACAAGTGGCGGGATACCATGCTAACCATTTGAAAACTAAGCCCGTGCACATTTCATATGGTGGTCACATGTAAATGATGTACAAAAACGAGGGTTGGGGATAAGCCCCAGCCCAGACCCGCACCCAAATTACAACAATATACAACTTAAATAAAAGTTTGCACATATATATAATAAGAACTACCCATGGGTGCACTGGTTGGGCGACCTTTTCCAAGACTTTTCCATATGCTTGAAGTTCCAGGGTTCAACCCCCGTGGACTCCACAAAATTTTAAACAAACAACCTTTAACATGGTGCCACGTGGCAGCCCATGTCTGGGCCACGTGGCACCTCCCAATTTGCCATCAACATGCCACATGTCCAAATATAATTCTTCCATGTGTTTTTCAATTAAATTCTTGCCATGTCATATTTTCCAAATCAGCACCTACCATGTCAACAATTGTACGGATTGTACATACTGTACAGTCAACGCATTTTTGTCTATTTGGCAAATCGAACAGAACGCGATATCTCCCTCATATAGTGTTGGTTTGAACCCATTTGAAGTGCGTTGGGTTCATGGCAACGAGGCCTATGTTTCTGTTCATTTTGAAGCGATTCTGAGCACTTTGAATTTGGAGCAAAATTTGATCCCCTTGATCATCTAGCTCCTACAACTCACTTCCTACAAAAAGGAGACAAAACCATACCCTTCTACTTCTCTTCCTGGTGTTAGAATCCTAGATCTAGCTTGGATCTAGTTTGATCTATGAGAGAATAAATCATATTTAATATTTATGAATGAAACAAAAACATTTAGAGGTGAAAACTAATGATCTATTAATTGAAATGACAGAAGTACATCAATGAAATTAACTCATGATGTAGATGCACTTATCTTTTCCCCTTGCTCTTCACTCCTCCTCATATTCTCAACCAAGTGTTGATGGGTCTAGTTTGGCCTGTCAAGAAGGTAAGGGAGAACATCTGATGGAAGGTCTGTTATAACCCTAAATTGCACCACACATGCTTACCTGGCATCAACCCAACTCATATCCCTTCATTGCCAAAACATCTGTTGAGAAACGTCTTTGAAAATCCTTTTGGGTGAAGGTACACACGCCCTAACCCACTAATGCATGCGGGTGAATGCTGGTAGGCCTACTACAGCCCGCGTTTACCTGACAAAGGAAAAAAATAGGAAAGTTTCCTATGGGACAAAACACTATCGGTCAGTTAACTGAAACTCCCGGCCATGCATGGCCGAGAGTTCGTCCAAAACCCTAGCCCCTTCTAGCCTATAAAAGAAGGGGTAGGGGTACCATTTGGAGGAGGAAAATAACAACGAATAAACTCTGCCCATTTGCCAAATCTAGTTGTCCCAACCCTTTAGCCTTTCCTCAAGCCTAAGGAGAATTAACACAAAGCAGTTGGAGGACAAAGAAGAGGAGCCCAGGATCAGGATCAAGGAGCAGTGGCCGGTCTCGACTTTGATTGTAAGTTGATTCATTTTGAAAATAATAAAAGAATACTTTTCCCATCCCAATGTATGAGTTATCTATGATTTGTGTAATTTATGCTTAATTTCTAACCCTCAAGTAGAAAAGTAGCATGCATGCATAGTGTTTTGTCTTGATTACAGGTTAACTTTGGAAGGAGAAGTGCAAGTAAGCGGGAAAAGTGCAATGGAGGATCTACATCAAACATTAGTAAAAAGGTTAGTAGTTCCTTTCCATGCATGTATGTGAAAAAGGGGTTTTAAGTTTTGGGTGGTAGGTTAAAAGTGATTTCTTTATGGTCATAATCTGCATGCAAGTCTGACCCTAGTTTGATAGCCCGTAGGGTATTTTTCCCAACAACAGAATTGGCGACCGTACTGGGGAAGATACTCTTTAGGGTTTCCAGGTTTAGTTGAGGTTTTTGGGTAGTTTAAAGGATTATATTTCCTGTTTCTTTGTTTGTCTGTTTTCTGTTAGGTCAGAACTAGCAGGCAACCTGGTTCTTTATACCATTTTTTCCTTGATTGTTGATTGACGATAATTATCTAGACACACAAAGGTACACATGGCCTGCAGAAGGCCTGTACGCATGTAACCTACGCCCTAACCTTCTACAGCACGCGTGTGAATGCTAGCTATAGAGGTTTCAGTAGAGTGTAGGAGTCGGAGAGATTAAGAGGCAGTACCCCTCTTGCCTGTCAAAATTATACATTCTTAGGGGGCTTTCTGGATCCTGTCTGAGTCTTGCTGGTTCACAGTCTTGTCTCAGTTTGCTTTATTGCGTTTTGTTAGTCTTTGCAATTATTTTTCTTTTCTACTAAAGAAGAAGCATACAAGCCTTCAAGAGACCCTGGTTGTTAATACCAGAGGCCTCTTCCAGGTCTGGGTTGCCTGTGTTTATTTTTGTCTTAGAGTTTATACATACATGCGGCTTGTGCAAGTGCAGCCCGCGGGTACCCGCTCTCTGTTGTAGGTCAACACGCATTTGCACACATTCTGTTTCAATGAAAGTAGCGGGCTTGATAGGTTTCTTTTCAATCAGGGTGGGGTAGTCATCCATTCCTGTGGTGAGAAGTGTTCCTCTCAGGGGTTTGAGTCTAGGGTTGCACAGTCAGTAGGTTAGGGCCTCTTACCCTTAGGTTGTTTTTTCTTATTTGGTAGTTGATAGAAAAGATAAAAAAGAAAAGTTGTGTTTTATGGTTTTTAGACAAGCGTAAGAATCGGTGCTTTCTCGATTTCCATTGTGTGTCTTTGCTCTGGTTCTTTGTGATCTACTCTTTAAGCCAAAATTTTATTTTGTTTTCTCGGTTTTGTGCTTGTCGGCATTTTCCCTTTGTTGCTTCATTTAGCACTTAAATAAATAAATAAATATATGTCTTTCTCGTTTTCTTCTTTGTTCAACTATTGTATTTCTGCATCAATAGCTAGGGAGATGTCTTTTTGTTCATAATTTTTTGCAGTGCATTTAGAGCATAAGTAGCTCGTAGTCGAGCGAAAATTCCTTTATGTTTTCTGCATGAAATCTTAGCAAAATTGAAAAGAAAAATAAGTCTTTCTTTGTGAAAAGTTGATGATTTTTGCATTTAGTAAAATTCTTTTGATTCCAACATTTTTCATTTTTTTTTGCTTTGAGTCTTTACACATCATCAGTTTCACCTTCATACCCTATGACGTAAAAAATCCCATAAAAGCAACGCTAATTGAAAATCTATTAGACTTTTTTGTTGGTAGGGTTCACAAACTAGTTCAGGACTAGGGCCTTGGATTAGGTTGGAGAGGAAACTCTCCAAGGCCACTCAAAACCAAACATTGGAGTCTGTGATAGGGAGTGTAGAAGTCCAGTTTCATGGAAGTTATCTGGGACCCCCCTCTAACACAGGGGATAAACACGAGGTCACGTAAGGAAAGGTAGCGGAGATAACCCCTCCAAAGCTGGACCAAGCATAGTGGAGAACACATATCGAGGATTTGTTTTGGGACTCCGTTGTTTGCATTTTCCACGGGGCTTCATGGGTCTCAAATCCGTTTGAGGTCCTAAGTTGTCTTCCGGACCATTTTCTCTCATTACCCTTGACAGGTTTCGGGCTTGATACCCTGCTCATTGTGGTCTACCTGACTATCGACTGTGCTCGCCTGGTGACTGTTCGCGTGCTGGCAAACTAGTTGCCAATATTTTTAGGGACATACACAGGTGACTATGGGGGTATACCGCGGTACCTAGGACAGACATCAGGCCATGCTTTGCAGAGTATACCCGGAGGGTGCTTCCGTTTTCGAGTTGCACTTGCACTGGTAAGTTGCTCTAGTGTTGGTTGTTGTCATTGTTCTTCAAAATAGTTAGTGATTTCTTGTCTTATCTCTTAGGGGCTTCTTTTTTAATGTGTGTTACTATTTGATCATGTAGAATACCTTAGCATTTCTTGGATCTTCTCACACAGTGGAGGATCTTGAGCTCCGTCGGTCACGAAGGCTCCTGGGCCTGCCATCGGTTATACTGGAGCCACCCCTGCCACCATTGAGGTGAAAGCTAGACCAACAAGGGTCTTTTGAAGCAACTGGGTTACAAACCATTGTGCCCGAACAAATCCCGAAGGAATAAATCACCAATATTGGCTTGGTTGAGACCCCAACCACTGATACTTGGCCATCCCTCATTGTACCAATCCAATTTTATGAACGTCTGTCAGTGCCTCACACAGTTATGGAACCAAATGATGTTACTTCCTCTGGGAATTCTTCCATTCTGACCACCGTTGCTACCACAAGAGAAGCATCTCCTAACTTGTCATCGTCGGTCCGAGCCACTACGGTCTCGGCTGCAACTAAGTCGCACAGTGGATCGATCCCATCTATATCGGCGTCCACAACTCCCTTCACACCTAGTGTGACAAGCCCTCCGTTCTCATACGGTATGCCTAGTTCAGGTACAAGTCCTACACTCACTTACTTCACTTTACAGACTTTGGGTCTAGGGGCAGGGAGCTCTAACGCTCCTCTACAAGGTCAACTTAGGGCCATTTCTGTCCCTTTTAATGCTCTTCCTTACGCTGGAGTTCATATCTCTCCTTCATCCCCTTCGCTTGGTGGTCTGCATCAGCAGTCTGCTGGGCAGCCTGCACACATGAGTTTGTTTGGAGCTGAGAGTCAAGGAAAACCTGTGCAAACTCTGTCGATAGGTTCGTCACCATTTGTTTGGAACGGGACATTTGGTAACAACACTTTCGCATCCACTTCTTTCCCATCTGGGGGCACTCCCATCTTTGGACAGTCTACTCCGGTGCAGGGTACTATTCCTGCGCCAGGGGCACATATAGAAGGACCTTAGAACTCAGGACAAGGATCCGTTCCCTCCTTTGGAATGTCATTCTAGGGTAATTCTTTCCACAGTCGATGTAACTTTGGACAGACTTCTATGCCTCTCCCATCAGGACTGGCATGGGGTAATCCTTCCCAAAGTCCTTTAAACAAGATGCATGCCCAACATCCTATGTCCTTTATGGGGAATCAGCCAATGATGTCTCCATAGATGAAAAATCCTTACGCTGGTCAGGGCCATGGTTTCTACCAGAATCCGGGCCAGCAGCCAAACTTTTCCTGGCAACCTGGTGCCAGTCAAACTCCAGGACCCTTTTTCCCAGGCTATCAGCAGCAACCCAAACTACCATTCCTAGTGATGTTACACTTTCCAGATTTGACAAGGTTGTTAAATGATCCTATTTGTCACAATCCACGTTGGCCTCCTATGCCAACGAAGTTTCCTTCGAACATTCCAAAGTTTGAGGCCAAGCCTAAGGAAGATCCAGGTGATCACGTGACTACCTTCCATCTTTGGTGTTCATCTAACTCATTGAAAGATGACTCCATCCAGTTGCGATTGTTCCAACGCACACTTATTAGGAGTGCTGCGAAATGGTACATCAAGCTCGATCGCTCACGACTCTCTTCTTTTGGCGAACTGGTGATGGCCTTCCTTAACCATTTCCAGTTACCTGCGAGATACGACCTTGGCATAGAGTTGCTTGCCAATTTCGAACAAATGACAGCGGGCCATATCTCTGATCATATCCGAGAGTGGAGACACCGAAAGAGTCTAATCAAAGTACCAGTCCCACCAGCATTCCTGCTTGAGTGGTTCCTTAAGTCTTTAGTCCCATAGTTATCCAAAGACATCGTGACTTCAGGAGTTTTCTCCGAAGAATATGCCATCATGAGGGCTCAATAGTTTGAGCTTATCTATTCTCAGTCTGGTTTATTATACAACATCCTGCCGGATGCTCCACGATCGATACTGGATAAAACTAGACAGAGAGCTGGACCACATGCCGACGATATTGTTGGTTCATCACAAACTAAGCCCACTGAGCAATTGACAAAGCAATTGCAACAATTATCTATACAACACTCAGTGGTTAGCCATACTATTTCCTTGGCTGCTCCTCCTACCCAAATGTCGGAAGTACACTCCGTGCAGACGACTAACCCAAAGGCCACCCAACAGCCTGAAGTGAAGAAAAAACAATGAAAGAAGGGTAAGGGGGAGAAAAAACCCACTGATAATGTTGGTGAGGGCACCACGGAAAAATGGAAGGTGAGGTATCCGTGCAAATTGTGTGCAGAAGACCACCTGACCCATCTATGTCCTCGACCTGCAAAGGCCCATAATTTTTTCACATAGCAACAACAAGCCATGTTGACTAACCCCTTTCAGCATGGGCAAAATTTAACTCAAGCCTCTACAAGTGCCGAAGGGGGCAGACAAGAAACCTGCCCTCCCCTAAACAATTCCTCATCAACGAACGTATATATGGTTAGGGGTGATGCTTTAATAATAACTAGAGCACATGACTATAGTAAACCAAGCACCTCTAAGAAGGGTAAAGAAGCTGAAATCCCATCTCTTCCTCTACATATTGAGAAGACGTTGGGGGAAACAATGACACACATTCCAAAGGGTTCGTTTAAGAAAGATTCTCATAACCCAAACGCAAGGGCCGCCCAGAATTACTCTGTGGTGGAAGATTTATCACAAACCCCTTGTGCAATGTCCACTTTGGAGGTCCTCCAAAGTTTCCCTACTCAGAGGAAAGTCTTGCTAACTTATTTAGGCTCTACTGAGACTTGTAACCTGGGTACCATCATGCTAGACATGACCAACTTAAAACCCCGTCTGCCTTACCACGTAGAATTTTAGATAGTAGTGTCTCATCCCACGAAAACTTTTACATGCAATATCTTTCGCACGGTAGTCGACGAGGGCGCCTCGACATGCATTATGTCGCTAGCATGTTGGAAGGCCATCGGCCAGCCCTCTTTATCTCCATCACCTACTCTCCTCACTGCATTCGATGGTCATTCTTTCCGACCACATGGTATAATCCCTTCTTTCCCTGTGCAGTTAGGGGGGAAGACCGTGTGTGTCGAGGTAGAGGTAGTCGATGCCCCCCTCGACTATAATCTTTTGTTAGGTCGTAGTTGGACTTATGCTATGCAAGCTGTGGTTGCTACAGTGTTCTGAGTCTTGTTGTTTCCACACGAAGGCTGGATAGTGACCATCGATCAATTGTCCATCTCTAGACCTGACCCAACTTTGGGGGCATCCACGGTTCCCATGATTGATAATCCTCAAGCCGATGTCGTCAACACAGGAGTTGGTTTGTGCCCATATTTGATGGGTACTTTCGATTACCCACCTCCTCATGACGATGTCAAGTTTATATCTAATCACCACAAGGCTGAGATTTTTCAAGTTTCGTCGTTCCGCACGACTTACTTTGCGGATCTATGGATTCTTCCTTCCCCATCAGCCACGATGGATGTGACACGGCACTCCGGCATGTCCATGCCCTTGTCGACCGCTGAAGTAGCATACTCTTTAGTCCAACAAGCTTCAGATAATTCTGATCTGACTCCCACACAAGAGTTGGATCCACCTCTAGAGCCTATCTGGGCTCAAGGTTTTCTCGCCAACATCAATTCGTTAGACCTAGTCTTGCCTTTCGATGAAGCAGTAATCGAAGCAATGACTAGTCCAGACAAACCTTGGGAAGATCTTCATCATAGATCATATTTCCTCCCAAAGTTAAGCCGAATCAAAGTCGGAGAATTCACCATGACTATGACTGGAGATAGGTCTTGTCATACTAATCCCTTAGCTACACACAAGATCTATGCTGAGATAGGTCTTGTCATACTAATCCCTTAGCTACACACAAGATCTATGCTAAGGGTAGTATGGCAACCATTTCTAAAATGATACCTATCAATATATCCAGAACCCATGGCATCATAGACAATGTTTTCGTGAGAGCATACAACTCCCCCGAGGAGATGCCAGGTATCGACCCACAAAGAGTCTATCATGAGCTAACTTTGTTGTTTTTCAAGCTCTCTTTGAGATCCGAAAGCAACATCCGGCGAGAGTGCATTTATGCTTTTCGATCTCGTCCAGATTAACTGAGAAAAGTAACCATTATGGAGTCTTCTTTAAGCACTTTTCAGACTCCTTAAAGATGAAAATATTGGTGAGTGACCTTGTTTCTTCACATTCGTTAAATTGGTCTAGAATAACGTTCCTTAAATAGGTCTCCTTTTAATCCCTTTTCAGACCCTTTAAACATGAAAAGATTGCCGAGCAATCTTGTGACCTTTCACACTCGTTAAACTGAAATTTGAAGTCACGTCTGTCTGGCGGTAGTTTACCCCTTTTTCGGTCCGGACGGTTAACTGTACAAACAAAGGAACACTCTATTGAATTCCCATTCTTTAGAAGAGTATCCTCAGGTATAATTTTATTCCTTTTTCGGGGCTGAGGGACTAAATTTACGAAAAAGAAACCCCCTCGGAGTCCATAGTTAAGCTCTTTTCAGACTCCCTAAAGTTGAAAATATCACCGAGTGACCTTATTCTTTCACACTCGTTAAAATGGTCCAGAAGAACATTCCTGAGGGAGTCCATAGTTAAGCTTTTTTCAGACTCCTTAAAAATGAAAAAATAGCCGAGTGATATTGTCCTTGTCACACTCGTTAAAATGGTTTTGAATTGACGTCTAATCGGTTCTAGTTTATCCCTTTTTCGAACCGACTACACTATTGTCAAAAAAGGTACCCTAGTGGAGTCTCCTTTTATGATTTTTCAGACTCTCTAAATATGAAAAACCACCGAGCTTACCTTCTCTGGGTTCGTAAAACTTATATCGAAGGACGTTACCATTGTGTGTTCTATCAACCGCATTTTCATACCTTACCCATCAGCCTTGTAACAGTGTGTTTATGAGTCTTAACACCTTTTGCCACTGAAGGATTTTTCCCGAGTATCATTTCACCAGAACATCAGTCTTGTCCTTGTGCCTCGAGCTTGTATGTTTGTTGTACTCGTTCCTCCATTGTAATGCAATATTCCTTTATTCTTTTTCAAAAACTATCAAAAAGAACAAAAAAATCAAATATACCCCAAAAAGAGGATGGGAAAAGTATTTTCTTTATTGGCAGCATAATGAGTCACCCTTGGATGAAGCACATCTGTCTGTTTGATCATCAGACTATGGGATGTAGTACGACCTTAGGAAGATTTTCTCGCTATATAGATTTGTGTCCTCCACCATTTGGTTACTCTTCCACACATATGGAGAGTTTGCGTTGCCTCCTGCTTTGTAGACTTATGATTAACATATATGCTACTTGAGTCTTATCACTTGTCGTTCTATTATCCAAGGGAAGTTTGTCACTGAGCCTGAGTCGGCCCCTCTCCAATATGTCTCTTGTTCGCACACCTGGCCATCCTGAACGTCCAATCGAGTCTTGGTTCGAAATCACTGAAGCCTTCAGTCCGATCATCAAGATTATCAAGTCCATAACCGACGAGCCGTCGAAGACCTCTGGGTAGTGCATTCGTACACTCATATTACACTCCTACCCGAGTTTAGAATATTTTGAAGTTGTTTCTCGAGCTCTGAAGTACAACCATCAGGTTGAATCAGCTTCTGGGAGATGGATACTTTATATGTATATCTTTCTGATTTCGAGATGTATCTCCACTGTGTATTATTCGCGGCTACTCTTTAGTTGTTTGACATGGATCTACAGTGTATTTGATTGGTAGCCATGGTTCTATTTTATCTCAAGCATGGGTATGACTTCCTCAGTGAGACATTTGTTATTTTGCAGACGACACCTCCTGATTTCTGATTCTTGGGCTCACTCATTCAGCATATCAGTACAGATCGATAAAAGATTGGTAATGTATTTCGGCCATCAGATGCTCTTCTGACCTCACACATTAGGGGGCATCTATTGTCTAATGTTTCTCTAAATGAAATTCTAAGCTAATCTAACCTATCCTAATCAGGAGCATACTAACAAAATGAGTACAGTGAAAGATAATACCATTAGGATCAGAAGTAATTTGTGCGTGTTGATGGTAGGAAATAACAATAATGATACAAATACATTAGCAATTAGTTGTTAATATTTCATTCATAAAATTATTCGAGTACTAATAAGGAAACATATGATAGCATGAATATATATAACAAAGTGAATAAAAAGTTCATACAATAGAATTCCACTTTACTCATAGTAGAAAATAGATGCACAAAGAAAAATATCATATACATCCACCAAACTCATAAATTTCCAAAACAAACACCTCTTGCTCTTTATTCATCTAGAAGTAGTAGTACCATATCTTGTTTACAAAGGGAAAAAGTATCTCTCCTATCATGCCACTCTCTTTTGTAAAATAAGAGAGGTTGTTCACATTCTGAAACTGTCATAATGTCAAATGACAGTTACAACATTTCATTTCATATTCGGGATAGGGACTTTACAAATTTTATATCAACAAACAAAGAGAGTATGTTACAAAATATGATGATCAAGAAGTCTTTGATTGTTGCATTTTGTCTCTATATTCCTTCCACAGAGTTATCACACTAAATTGCCTTGGGTTTTTAGTTTGTTTTTATCCCTTTTTAAGCCTTAGATTTTAATTTTTTAAGTTTCATCCCTTTAAAGTTTATGTTTGGTAGGAACCCTTAGATAAATAAAGCATTGGATTATAACTCATGTTTGATCCTCAAATTGAGTTTTGGAATTAGAACTATTTTATTTCATGACTTAAAGTTTGCCCCCCTTCATGATTTGTCACTAGGATCGATCCCTCCCACTGTAACACCCTATTTCCCCCAGTTTGTAAAAATAACTGGACTGGCCAAGAACTGTGGCAAACTCAAAAATGTGAATATGTGATGTGAATGGGCCTTGTGGAAAAGGTCGATGAATGTGAATAATATTATGAATTTATATTGCAGGACTGCTGAGAGGGGATATGCTGAAAAAGATACCACGATGGATGCAGAAAGGTGGTGGAAGGCACCTGGAAAGGTGGCGTTAACTTCCACCGAAAATCAATACCGTATTTGGACTTCACTGGCCCGGAGAACCAAAAGCATCTCGCTGGCCTTGAATTAAAATGTCTTGCAGGCTGGTAGGTAAATGGATCCTCAGGAATTGGTGAGGGATGGGGAGGTGAACCGCCCATCCGTAGAGCCGTCAAGCCTAACTAGGGTGAGGGAAATCATGCCACACACAACCTCGCAAGAGGATAAGTTGTGGGGGAGAAGCGATTGAGGGAAGACACGAGGGGAGGAAGAGAACTCTGGCTATATGCAGAGTGGGTGATAGCAGAGAGGAAGGAGAGTAACCTTCGCTCCTGGTCGCTAGAAAACAGAGACACAGTCTCACAGCATCATGGTCTCAGCTCAGGGGTGGCTAGTGGTAAATCTGTTGGGAGTCGTTGAGCCTACGGTTGGGTGGAAACGACCACCCCTCTCAGCAGTTACATAACCCTTGGTGTTACTTTATGATAAGTGTTTTTCCTTTGACATCTTGGAATATATGTATGTTAACATTTATGATCATAAGATGTGAAATCGTGAATGACTTCATTATAAGAATGTATGTTTGGTGTCTTGATCAGTAATGGTAGTTGTATGTTTATATGGAAAGACTATGTGTGGCTTATGCTCTCTTAAATTGTTATTTATATGCAAACTGATCTAATTCAGACTTCACGCCTGGTTCTCGGGAGAGAGATACTCTTATCTGCCTTAGATAGTACCCTGGGTAAACCTCCCCATAGAGATACGCTCCTTGAAAACATCATCAAGAACCTGGAAGGAGGACATGAGGATGCAAGGCCCTAAGAAATCCTTGATAGGTATCGAATCGATGGACGAGATCCCACTGGGAGATCTGGGGTCACTCACGACTGTCATATAAGAAGAAGAAGCTGGAAAGTTAAGTGCCTTAACCTTGATAGGTGGTGATCGATGGACGAGATTCTGTTTGGAAATCTGTGGTCACTCATGACCATTAGATTTGGTAGGAGAAAGTAGGATGTTAAGTGCCTTACCCCTGTGACTTTCTGTGTCTTCGTGGGTAGTGAAGACGTCGGGACCATAGATCCCCAAGGTCCAAGAGAGCATCTAGGTTGTTGATATTTCCATGTCCAGGGAGTCATGGGAGAGAACACAAGTTAGGAACCTGTCTGAGCCATGAGATCTCAGCTGGAAAACATGACATCCATTAGATCTGTCAAGAGATACCCAAGGGTTAAACCCCCAGTGAATAAGGGAGAAAGCCCCAAAATGGATTTGGGTCATCCGATTAAAGGAGGCCACGTGTCATGAGAGATTATCCATTTTGGGAAATTGGGAATCGAGAACTCAGGAGTTCTGAGGATGAGAGATCGGGATGTTTCATGGTGGAAACCGTGGAGCAGTCATAGACCGTCTGATTTTGGGAGGCTACGTGTCGAGAGATTACCCATTTTGGGAAATCAAGAATCGGGAACTCGACAGTTCTGAGGACGAGAGATCGGAATGTTCCATGGTGGAAACCTCGGAGCAGTCGTAGACCATCCAATTTTGGGAGGCTACGTGTCGAGAGATTACCCATTTTGGGAAATCGAGAATCGGGAACTCGAGATTTATGATGATGAGAGATCGGGATGTTCCATGGTGGAAATGCCGGAGGAGTCATAGACCATCCGATTTCGGGAGGCTACGTGTCGAGAGATTACCCATTTTGGGAAATCAGGAATTGGGGATTTTGGAGTTCCATTGACAAGAGGTCGGGCTCTCGCCTTGATAAATCCTGACTTTTAAATATCGAGATGTTAGCATGTGGTTAAGTCCCTATGAACAGATGAGATTCCTTCGAAGAATCTCAGCGTCTATAATGACCATCATATGTGGGGGAGAGACGTCAACTTTAAGTCGAGGCGCGAATGCGCCTTAGGGTAAGTGGTGAGAAGATATGAATGACCAAAGTCCACCCACCCAGATCTATGGCTGAGGCATCATTCTAGAGCCCCCTTGTTGTTCTGCCTTTAGCAGTGAGGGGGCAGTCTGGAATCGAATGCACAACTCTTGAATGGTTAGGATTTACTCGCCTTGATCAATGGTACTCAGGAGAATTCTGGACCCCCCTTGCCATTTTTCCTTTAATGGGGGGGCGGGGGTCCAGAATGGTGTGGCGTGTGAAGTGGGACCCATCTCCTGTCACGCCACCCACCGTGTCATGTTTCCCCTCTCACCACTTGTACTCCACTCACCCACGTGATAGGCTCGTTCCTAATGGCCACTTGCTAACCCTGTAGGGATTCATCCCTATTGGCCAGTTGCTAACCCTGTAGGGATTCCTCCGTATTGGCCAGTTACTAACCCTGTAGGGATTCGTCCCTATTGGCTATTTGCTAACCCTGTAGGGATTCATCCCTATTGGCTAGTTGCTAACCCTATAGGGATTCATCGCTAGTTGCTAACCCTGGCGGTGTTCGGTGGTCGCAGAGTCGAATGATTTGGCATCACTGTAGCGTCGAGGCATGAAATAAAAAGAGGCACCACAAATTATTTGACCTATTATCATGACCCGTGATCACATGGGAGCACAGAGAGAGAAAGAGATAGCTTGCATTAGGCCTCCGTAGGTAATTCGGGGGCTCTGATTCGACAGAAACCAACAAAAATTTGATTATGGTAGTGGGTATGTGACAAAGTGGTATCAGAGCATGGTTACAACACTTGACCTGATTGGGCTCATGAACGAGTTGTGCATAAGCTCTGTTCAAAGCACTCCTAAGAGGAGTAACCCCCTAACTTAACTCTCTTATCCAGGATCAAAACTTGGAAATGAGAACCCGACTGTGTATGCATGTGAAAGAGTTATGAATTTATGCACAAGTTATAAAATGTATCTAACTCTTGACTAATAACCAACGTTTGTCTTTTCACCTAAGCAGATGATCAGCTGTGGGAATTTACAGACACAGAGAATGGTGACTCACTAAGATATGGGAGAAGGCTCCCACAATAGCGACGAAGAGTCTGACGAAAGAATAGCAATAGGAACCCCTCCAGATGTACCTGAGACTGTGAGGAGTCTCATGGTTGAATTGTAAAGCTACAAGGTCGACAATGAAAGGATGATGAAATAATAAGAAAAGCAAACTGAAATTAATGCAGTTTTACTGTAGAGCTTATCCGACCTACAGTGAAAAATGTCGCATGAACCCGAGATGCAGAAACATGGTTATATCAGTGGCCATACTTAGAGTAGCACCTCAAGGAAGGTCCACCCCAGAGGTAAAGGACCAGTGCCAAACGATTCCTCTAAGAAGGAAGATGGTGATTCATAAGGCTCTTCCAGCAGTAGGACTAGTTCCTGTTCTCGAAGAAAATAGAAGAAGCAAAAGACTTCCAAGGGTCATAAATTTGAGGAATTCAGAAAGGCCAAAACTCCCTCCTTCAATGGTGAGATAAAGAAGGGAGAGGAAGCCAAGGCCTGGCTACTTGGACTGAAGAAATATTTCAGAGTCCATGATTTTTCAGAGAATTTGAAGGCCCGAGTGGCCACTTTCAATCTGAATGGAAAAGCTTCCATCTGGTGGGAATATCTTAAGAATATGAAAGGGGTCCATGAGGAGGACCTGTCCTGGAAACTATTTGAGAAATACTTCCGGAAGAAGTATTTGTCAGAAAAATATTTTGACGAAAAGGCTAAAGAATTTTATGAACTCAAACTAGGGCAACTCACTATAGAGAGATATGTCAACAAATTCCTCGACTTATTGAGATATGTACCATACATCAAGGAAGAGAAGGTGAAGGCGCAATGCTTCATCAGTGGGCTACCCAAGGAATATCGGAACTGAATTGAATTTGATGAGCCAAAGACCTTAGAGGACACTATTCGAAAGGCAACATATTGTCATGAACAATATGGACATCGGGTAGAGTCTCGTGGAGACTGGAAAAAGAAGAGTGGTTCGAGATTTCATAAAAAGGGGATCAAATCCTTAGGATTTAAGAACTACAAGAAGAACCCCGGAATGAACTATCCAGCCTGAAGTGTACTCCAACAAAACTTTCCCTCATCAGATGAAAATAAAAATTCTGGACCTATACTAGTAAAGACTAATAACCCAACGAGAGAACCTCTGAAATGTTGGGGTTGCGAAGAAGAGAATCTCCTAAGAGACTATCCGCATCGATGAAAGAACAGTCAGAAAGTCTATAACATTCAGGAAGCTACCACAGTCAATGATGTGGCAAGGAGTGTGCCACATATTTATGCAGCATTGGATAATAACCAAGCCGACCACCAAGCTTTAGTGGTGGAAATAGAAGGTATGATTTTCAACCATCTATTGTCTATTTTGATTGACCCTGGTTCAAATTTGAGTTATATAGCCCCTAGAGATGTTGATAAGTGTAAACTACAGCCACAGAAACAAACCAAGCCATGGTTGGTACAGTTAGCCACTAGCACCAAAAGGAAGATAGCAGAGGTTATACCAGCATGCCAATTAATGTTGGGTGAATTCCCCACCCAAGCAACCCTTAACATATTACCCCTAGGATCATACGATATTTTGATTGGTATGGACTGGTTGGCCACCAATAAAGCTAGACTGGACTGTTACCATAAAACCTTAGAATGTGTGAGCAAAGAAGGAAAAGGGATAACCCTTCAAGGGATCCGAAAACCTGTCTCGGTGAGGAAAATATCAGCCCTGCAAATGAGAAAGTATTGCCAAAAAGGGTGTCCCCTATATGCAATACAGGTGTTGAAAACAATCGAGGGTGATAAACCAAGACCTGATGATCACCCTATCCTTAGAGAATACATAGATGCGTTTCTGGAAGAGGTATTAGGTCTACTTCTGAGAAGAGACATTGACTTCTCGATAGAGCTCGTACCAGGAGTGGTGTCAGTGTCTAAGACACCCTACCGGATGAGCACACCTGAGTTAGTTGAACTCAAATTGCAATTGAAAGAAATGGTGGATAAGGGTTATATTCAACCCATTGTGTCCCCATGGGGAGCACCAGTCCTATTTGTGAAAAAGAAGGATGGCACCATTAGACTGTGCATAGATTATAGACAACTCAATAAAGTAACCATAAAGAACAAGTACCCCTTGCCTAGGATTGATGATCTATTCGATCAGTTGGGAGGTGCATCTATTTTCTCAAATATTGACTTGAGTTCGAGATACCATCAAGTCCTAATCAAGGGTGAAGACATCCATAAAACCTCTTTCCTGACATGGTATGGTCACTATGAGTTT
>CBVK0100543208.1:0-17808 GCA_900067695.1 Picea abies | reverse complement strand
CCTTTTGGGGCTTCTAGATGACATATGAGGGTCCTCCAACTTCGTAAGGCCATGACTCTCAAACCGTGAGGAGTTATGTGATGTTTCACATACCACTAGAAATGGAATGAAAAACACTATCCATCTAGGATAGTTTCACTGACAAATTCACTGGCGTTCATCTCATTATTCCACAAATAATCATGGGTTCTCTAACCATACTTCTAGGATAACTCAATCTGCAAAGTGTATTCCCATGATGGATTTAACCATAAGGGGACCACTTTGGAGTTCATCCATTTCTACTTATTATCAACCATGACAAGATAATAATGATTCATCTTTACATCAAAAAATCTTGGGTCCATTATCCAACCTTTGTGTTATGGGGCTTTCTTCAAGGGTGGACATCAATGTCAACCAACCTTAATCAACACATGTTTTCCCTATTAGCATCGTACCCTACCACATGTCACTTCCTGGTTAGTCCACCTGTATTGTCCATGTAAACGTCTGTACGCCCAGTCACACTGCTAATTGTGCCTACCACGTCAGTTGTACGACCTGTACAGTCATATGCCACGTGTCACTGTACGAACTATACAGTCAGTATTTTTTTGCATGTTTGGAAAAACGAACAGATCGTCATAACTTAAGAATACAATGTTTGTTTGAGCCCATTCAAGTTGCATCGGGTTCATATCGATGAGGCCTATGAACATGTCCTATTTGAAGAGATTCTAAGAACTTTGATTTTTAGGCCTTTTTGAACCCCATCAAACTCCTATATCCAAATATGGATCACACCTCCCCACTAAAGGACCTTTTGGTCCCCAAAAGGTTACAGAAATGGACCTTGACTGATTACATACTCATAAGGATAAAAACAAAACACGATGTTGTACAAAAATGATGTTATAACAGGTCATTATTTAAACAAGTGTGATTACATTAATGGAAGCAAAATACAATGAAGTTGTGACATCCACTTCTGGCAAAACCAAGTGCTTGGTTTCTTTTCTTCATGATGTTCCTCTTGCTTCGTTGGTAATCCTTATTCCTTCGTGAGTACATGCACAATACTTTTTTCCTTCTTTGGACGAAGCTTTGGATTAAGCTTCCAACAATTAGCCTTTTGATGTTCACCCTTGTTGCAAAATGTGTGGTGAGTTTTTGGCATCCAGACCTGTTTTCCCTTCTCTTTCTTCCATTGTGGAGTTGAATCTTTATGTCTTTTTTCCTTCCTGGTCAACATAGGTTTCATGTACAAAGTTTTTCTCTTCCAACACTTGGCAACACAATGCTTGGGTGAATGACAAAAAGTACATGGATACATATTCCACAAGTTTTGAATTACATGATTATGTTTTTTATATTCAAAAAGAGAATTGGTAAAAACATGACCATTATACCTTCCATGTTGATCTTCACTTTGATTTGGAGATGACTTGCATTCACTACCACAATCTTGGAGTGATGCGTCATCACCTTTCGTGAAGTGTTCCTGCAATGTTTTAAGTTGTCCATGTGAAGCATTACTTGCTTCAGAAGTTTTGGAGACTAGCTTGGAGGATGCTCCAATCTCCGCTTTGCCATATCCCAATCCTAAATATCAAGGCCTTTCTACAATCTCAATGGGATTAACGATACCTTTTCCCCCAATTCCAAGGCCCTTTCCTTCATAACCCATCTTGGTTAGCAATTTCATACCTATACCTCTTGTATATTTTTCAAATGCACCAAAACCATCTTGATGGGAACAAGGAGAATTTGATGAATGACCTTCACTACATACCTCAAAGATGTTTTATGAAATTGATGTAGAAGGCACTTCCTTCAATCCTTCTTTGACTTTGTCGTTCTTTGAAGATTTCACCTGAACCAATCTCTTTCATTCCAAGTAGTCTTCATACAACACTTTCACCATCTCGGCCATGGCAAACACCGAATATATGAATAACTTCTCATCTTGAGAAAGTCCTCCTATAGATGCCATTTTCTCCCGTGAGGCTCTTCCCTGGTTAACATGCAAACTAAAATTCCAAACGTCAACTAGCTCTGATACCAACTTGATCTGAAAAGATCTTTTACGGGACTATGGTTGAGTTATTAAGCATGTGTTAGTTAACCAATTAAGAATCTTAATGAAAGAGGAAGAAGATTAGAAGACTCATAACATCCATATACACATATACAGATATAAAATGAAGCATAAACAACAGCAAACCATAAACACCAATGTGATAACGGAGTTCGGCAATCTCACCTACATCTCTGAGCCTTGTCTCAGTGGGATTTGTTTATTTTTGTTCGAAGATTTAAATGTACTTCATTAAAGTGCCAAAAGGTTACAACAATGAGTTGGTCGTATTCTACCAGATCTCATGAACCCATCAAAACTAACGACACCCAAATCGGATGAACGAAGCTCCTAGAAATGACTCGCAAAGGTGCACTCATCAATAGCATTCCTGCATGACAATGGCTTTGGCTCAACAATACGGCAATATAAACCTGTTTTGAACCTCCTCCTTGGCCTCAAGAAGGCCTATTTTATATAGATCTGAAGTTGGTAACCATCTCCCAACCTCCCCCCAAGATTTGGCCTCAAAAAGGGCCCAATATCCCCCAAAAATGGATTAAATCCTCTCAGTCTGGCTAAAAATCCATTTAAAATCACTATATTATAGTTGAAAAACCATTATTTTGCACAAATAAAGGGATAAGCCCCTCTGGCCTGGGCGCGCGCCCCCTCTACATGGTCGTATGATTACATGTGGCCAAGCGCCAGCCCCCTAGGGGCTGCATGTTGGCCCCTAACACGCAAGCACCAATCACATGGTTGAAGTCTACGATCTAAGGGCTAAGTCATAGCCATAATTCCCGCACCCAAACAACAGGAACCAGGTCATGTGGATTTTTGGATTGAACCATGGGCAGGGTAGTATAACCTCGCGCGCCATTCAAATATGGTTATGTGACAGGGTTCTGTGGATAAGGCTTTGCGCCGAGGACTGGGGGCTCGGCCCCAGGCCTTTTCCGCCCAAATTTACACACGCATTTCAATTTAAATATAAATTATGTGGATAAGGGTTAAGGAACAACGCGCAAGTGGGCTGGCTAGCCTGACCTGCCAAGTCATTACTCCGGTGCAGAGGTCTCCAGTTTGAATCCCCGAAACTCTAACAAAATTTTACCAACCAACACAGCCAATACATGGGTGCCACATGGCAGCCCATGTCTGGGCCACATGACACCACCTCATTCTCTATCTTGAATGCCACTTGTCAACCTTCGATTCATCCACATGTCTCCCACGTCATTCTACCACTGGACCTGTGACTACCACGTGTCATACGAATGTGCCACATCACCCGTACATACATGCCACGTGTCAAGGACCAATTGGACCATCTCTTCCACATGTATACCCTGCCAGGGTCATACCCTACCTCATGTCATCGTACAGACGTGCCACATGTCTCTATATGGATGTGCCACGTGTCATCGTACAGACATTTCACGTATCATCCTTGCAGTAGTGACATGTGTCACTTCCCAGTTGGTCCACCTGTCCTATCCACGTCAGTGTCTATATGCCCAATCATCCTGCCAACTGTGCCTGCCACATCAGCTATACGGTTGTACAGCCTGTATAGTCAGCTGCCATGTGGCACTGTACGGACTGTATAGTCAGCATTTTTTTGTTTGTTTGGCAAGACGAACATATCATCATAACTTGAGCATACGATGTTTGTTTGTGTTGGGTTCGTATCGACGAGGCCTACGCACACGTCCAATTTGAAGATATTCTGAGAACTTTGATTCTTAGGCTTTTCTGAACCCCATCAAGCTCCTGGATCAAAATCTGGATCATTATTGTAGAGATAAAATCCCCTTTTTATCCAGATTTATTAGTGGGCAAAACAAAAATCAAACTGAATACAATAACAGAGAGATAAAAAAAAAAAATATCCAGTGAACAATAACTTCTATTGAATAAATAAAATAGGTTGAAACTGTAAAACTGCAGAATTGAAAAAAAATTGCGCGAATGGTGGTAGTTATCTCTGAGAAGAAATGTGGTTGCTACGCGCATCTGTTTGAATAGAATGATTACAATGAGGCTTCAGAGGCATTTTTAACATTACTCATGAATGTCAAAACCATAGACATCCAAAAACCTAACCCTAGGAAATGAAACCCCAAAAGTTATGTGGGCCCTGATGGGTAAGTTGGTACCTCAACTTCCCGGGGTTGTAACTTTTGCATACAACCTCCTTTTTAGGCATGTGATAGCTCGTTGGAAATTTATTTTTGATATCTACACATTATGTCATCAAAATTTGACTCCGTCTATAGTTTGACTTTGGCATGCCAAAAAAACATTGTTTAGGGCCCCAAAACGGCCCTGGAAGTACAAAAATATGTATTTACATGAAAACTTCTAAAATAATCCAGTTGTATTAGGTGGGCGGACACCAAATCTCCACCTAGAAGATGTGTAGGGATTCAGACAACACCGGAAGTGTATAACCCACAATTACAAATAAGTACAGAAGAACGTGTTGAACTAAAATTGTCAAGAGGATCCAATTGGAATAGGTATGTGGCCACCAATATCCACCTGGATCAATCCCCCCCCTTAGAAAGAAATGGTCTCCATTGTGTTGAGTTCTCCCATCAGATGAGGAAACTTCTGTTGAATTTGACCCCGGGTGACCCACTTTCCTTGATGTAGGAGTTGCCCTGCCTTGACAACCCGATAAAGCTAGATCCTTTATTGGCCAGTGCCCTTGACCTGTGTGTCCACTATCTGATCAGTGGATGCATGTTCCATGCAGTCAGGGATGAGCTCTATTGGTGTCAATTGTTATGCGATCTACGAGGTGTCCAATAATGGTGAAAAATATGGCCAAAGGAGGTCCACATTGAACATTAGGTGCAAGCTAAGGAAGGGTGGAGTGTTGAGCTCAAAATCATTGCTACCCACAGCCTTGTTGATAGTATAAGGCCCATATCGAAGTGAGTGGAGATTTTGATGGGGCTTTGTAAGGCACTCTTTTTGCAAATGTAACCAAACCTTATCTCCCACCTAAAACTGGTGCGGCACTTGGTTTTGATCATGGCATTGCTTGTACTTAACATTGGCTTTCTACAAAATCTCACGGAATTGTTGGCTCATGTGTTGATTCCGCTCAATGAATCTAGTGGCTTTGTCAGCCTTAGACTAAACATGTGAAGATTATGCATGTGTGGTGGCAACATGTAGTGCAACATCAATGGAACCCAAGGGTTGGAATTCCAGCCCCACCTGAAATGGGATATGGTCAGTGGGGCTATGAAGATCCCTCTTGTAGTTGTATTGAACATAGGGAAGACTCTCATGCCATGTACGCAGATGCTTAGAGTTTTACATGTTCAGGATGTGCATAATCATCCAATTGACGACCTTTGTCTCGCCATCAGTTTGGGGGTGGAAAGTAGTGTATTTATTGAGCTTGGTTTCCAACAGTGACCAAAGACTCGACCAAAATGTGTTGAGGAATCGGCTATCCCAGTCTGAGGTGATGGTATATGGTATCCCAAAATAGACCCACACTCATTCGAAGAAGAGCTTGGTAGTATCTACCATTATGATGTTCTTCTTGCAGGTTGTGAGAATGGCCATCTTTGAAAACCGATCAACCACCACAAATACGCAATCATTGCCTTGCTTGGTGGATGGAATGCCAGACATGTAATCCATCGAGATGGATTCCCAAGGCCTCTTGGGAGTAGGAAGAGGGGTGTATAACCCTTGCTTCTTGATGGCGAGCTTGGATATGGAACAAGCATTGCAAGATCTGATATACTTATTGACTTCCTATCAAAGTTTTGTCCAATAAAAATGTTTCTATAGAAAGGCCACAGTTTTCTCCACGCCAAAATGTTATGCCATCCGACTATAGTGAGCCTCTCAAATTATATTTTCACACTCGCTTGCAGGAACACGGAGATGGCCCAAATGGCATAACATTTTGTCCTTAATGTGAAAATCGGTGACATTTGTGCCCGTACCCAAGAGTTGATAGGTGGTGGTGAAGTCTGGATCTTGTTGATAAAGTTGGGGCCACTCAGATGCCTCGTGCCCACAGGAATGGAGCACAGTGGTGAGTGTGGCCACGGGAGGTCGACTGAGGTAGCCAGTGACATGATTTTTTTTCCCTGTATTATACTTGATGTTGAGATGGAACTATTGTAGGTAGTTGGACCACTTCTGATGGCGTTCATTCTACAAATTCCCTTGTGTTTGTATGAACTGCAGAGGCTTGTGATCAATGTGGATGATTATCTCCTTTCCCATAATGTAATGTTTTCATTAACGAGGGGCTTGTACAATGGAATACATTTCCTTATCATAGGTGGGGTATTTTCGAACAGTATCTGAGAGTGTCTCACTATGGTATGCTACCGGATGACCGTGTTGAGTGAGAACTGTGCCTACAACATAGTCGGATGCATCAATCTCAATCTCAAACGGTTGTTGCATATCATGCAAGGAGAGTATTGGAGTTGAGCACAAGCGATGCTTCAGATCATCAAATGTGCATTGATGTGCCTTCCCCCACGTGAACTTTTCCCTACCACCGCCCTTGGTCACTTGGTTGAGGGCCCATGCAATATGGGAGAATATCAACACGAACCATCAGTAGACATTGGAAAGTCCCAAGAAGCTCTGAAGCTTAGTTAGTGTGGTCAGGGTTTTCCAGTCATGGATTACTTGGATCTTAGTTGGATCCATATGTACCCCATGTTGATCAACAATGTAGCCCAAGTATTGGACCTTGTTCATGCCAAAGGATAATTTTTCCAAGTTTTCATATAGCTTGTGCTATCGTAGAGTGCTCAAAACCTTCTTAATATGTTGCATGTGCTCCTCCCAAGTTCTATTGAAGATGAGGATGTCATCCAAATATACCACCACAAAAGAGTTGGTGAAGGGTCTCAATAAATAATTCATCAACCTCATGAAAGTGGTTGGTGCATTTTTTAATCCAAAGGGCATGACCAGCCATTCGAAGAGACCTTCTTTAGATTTAAAAGTTGTCTTCCATAATCAGTTGGTTTGATGGGAACCTGGTGGTAGCCAAAATTTAGGTCAATCTTACTGAATAAATTTTCCCCTTGAGTAGGTCAAAAAGGTCATCAATTTGGGGAATTGGTTATCGGTTCCTGACTGTGATTTTTTTTAATGCTTTGTAATCAATCCAGAGCCTCCAGGTCTCATATTTCTTCTGCACTACTACAATCGGGCTTCCGCAACGGGCCGAGTTGGATCTGACGTGCCCCTTTTGAAGTGGCTCTTGGATCTAATGCTTGATTTCATCATTTTCTGTTAACAAACGATGATATATTGGTCTGTTAGTGAGAGTTGCACCGGAGGTTAGATCAATTGGATGCTTGACTTGGCAGTGTGTCAGTACCCCGGTGGTTGACGAGAATATGTCTTTGTACTCTTCCATGATCCCGTCCACTTGCTTATGTTGCAAAGAGAGGCTATGTGTAGAGGCCACAGATGTGGCGGAGACCTTCTTCTTACTATGAGCACGAATCACAAAGAAGACGAACC
This sequence comes from Picea abies, assembly GCA_900067695.1. Taxonomy (NCBI): domain Eukaryota; kingdom Viridiplantae; phylum Streptophyta; class Pinopsida; order Pinales; family Pinaceae; genus Picea; species Picea abies. The sequence continues at coordinate 10,217 of CBVK0100543208.1, read as the reverse complement.
TCCCATTCTGTGAAATGACCTTACTGCAATTCTTAGCAGAGATTAAAGAAATAGTTGTAGGTGGTGCTACTTATGGTATCTTGTACAATTGTCTACCCAAAGTAATAATAAAATTGCGAGGTCTAGACTCATACACAGCATGTTGCTTCCACAAATATGGTTGTCCTAAAATAACATCACAAACTTCATGGTGTAGGGTTGTGGGTGCGGTGTCGTCAGAAGGTCTAGCCGCTTGACGACCTTTGTTGAGATCAGGTTCTTCTTACTGCCGCTATCAACAATGAAATGAATAAGATGCCCCTTTACCCACATTTGTGAGTGAAAGAGGTGTTACCCTTCCTCTGTTTATCCTATTTCGCTTGGATGGACTTTGGTCGTAGCGATCGTGACATTGGGTTCGGCATCGATAATCTGCTTCCCTCCTTCTAGATTTGATTCAGAGTCAGAATCTGCCTCTAACTCGGAAGCTTTCAGCTCAGCCACCAGTGACTGCTTGGAGTGGCAGACTTTGGTGTTGTGCCAAGGGATTTTATGGTATTCATGAAGACTTTTAATGACAAAATCATAAATATCTCATTCACACATTTTGTCAAACACTTGACTAACCTGAGATTTTAGTCTTTAATAAATGCCTTTAAAATAGAAAGCAACTGAAAGATAAAATACTTAAGTCAAGAAAATCATTGATCCATACTCCGATAATGCAATAAATAGACAAGTGATTTTGGTCCAATGACCAGGGAAAAAACCCCACTGTGGGGAAAAACCCTAGAGAGAGATAAATTTATTAATGAGAAAATTTACAGAAATTCTACAACTCATAAAATTTATTTTGTTCATCAAAACTTTAAAATAGCAATCCAAATTATCAACTTATCTCTTCCTGAGACAAACTTGACCTTGTTGCCCACACTGCAACTTGATTTATGCTCACACGTGCTAGCAGAAGACTGTACGAAATCCTTGATTTATGTGCCAGTAGACCTCGAGATTTGTGCCAGCAAAACCTGTACGGATTGTATGGTTTTCCTAACAGAAAAATTCCTTCTCTACCTCAGGATCTGAACCTGCAATATGCCTCGGAATTTACACTCTTTTATTGATACTGTATGAATGATTATTTGTTGGAAATTAATGTTGTACGGACTCCATCATTTCTTGGAACCTGTGCCCTGATTTGACTTGAGGAATATGCTCTCTCTCTCTCTCTCTCTCTCTCTCTCTCTCTCTCTCTCTTGTGTGTTTTTCTCCCATTCCCAAGCATGTATGTGTACTCTCTCTTTTCCCAAGAAACCCTAACTTACATAACCAACTCAATCTAATGGATATCATAGGCCTAATCTAAGGGATCACATTTAATGCTCCTGATTAATTACAAAGTAAGTAATAAATCCACATTAAATACTTTTGGGTCCCACAAATTAAAATCACTTTAAGTTATAAAGTACATTAACTTTATAAAATCACTTTATTTAAAATGTCACTTTACAATTAAAACATGTCTAGGAAACATGACTTTATGTCCCCCCAATGACAAAAGACAAAAACATGAATGAGAACATCCCTTATTAAATTTTAACACTCCCTCTTAAAGAGGGAGGTCCTCCTGACATATCCACTTCCAGGACCATTCCTGGACTCCAAGCTATATGCAATGGTTTCTCCCTCTGAACTTGAATGTTGCCTATGAACTGGTCTGGTGGAACTTCACCTTCTATTGATGCTTCAAGAAATCATATATTGTCTATGAGCATTTTATGACTAGATTAACTCATACTAGTTTATCTTTCTTCTAGTACTAGATCCCTGAATGGAGGACTGACATTTGGGTGCACCTTCATTCCTTTGAGCTTCTTGCTCTCCCTCTGAGTCATATATCCAACCTGACTGACATTCCACACGCTGGCCAAGCATTGTGTATACTCTGCCTCTTAGTTCTCCAATCAAAACTGTCATGATGGGAACCTCATCTACAGCATGAATATGAACATAACCACGTTTGAAAGTGATTACATATCCAACATCCTCCAAAGATGAGACTGAGAGAATATTAACTCTCAGCCCTGGTACAAACAATACCCCTTCTACTTCCAGGGTCTCTCTGAAGTCCAACAGAAACCTGACATTGTCGATTCCTTTGATCTGGTGAGTCCCATTCACGACATGATCAGGAAAAATCTCATATATGAACAAAAATGAGTACAAGATTCTTTTCATATGACTGGTGGCCCCACTCTCCACAATCTAAGTCCTTTCAAACTCAAAATTGTTGTTGTTTCCACTAGAAACAATGGAGACAAGAGAAAAATATTTCTCAAACTTCTCACTAAAGTCATTTACCTCTGCATAGGTTTCTACCTATTTCTCCTTCTCCTTCTCCTTTGTCCCCTTCTTGTCGGGACACTGTGTTGCATAGTGGCCATATTCATTGCATGCAAAGCAATGGACTTTGTTGATGTCAATCCTAGAACCCTTCTTACTTTTTCCCTTTCCCTTTAACAGAAGAGAAACATTCTCCTCAACAACTCGCTCTCCTTCCTTCTCTCCATTCATCCAGATATCCTCCTGATTGAAATCATCCCAAATTTTTCTCCAATCTGGAATTTTTTCATGTCCCATAATGCATTTCACAAAGACCTCCCAATCCTTGGAAAATCCTTTCAACGATATCCTCACAAGATTTGAATCTGAGATGAATTCCCCCACAACTATCGGTCCATCCTTAACTTGTGCCAATCGAGTAAGATATGGAACCACACTCTCACCCTTGGTCATCTTGATTGAATGCAAATTATCTTTGAGTGCCATCTTACGGTTTTCATTCTTAGCCTCGTATATATTTTTCAATGCCTCCCACATTTATTTGGTTGTCTTCTTTTCAACCAGGTGTGGGATTAGTGGATCCGTTCCTCCATCCAAAATGAATCTCTAGGATTGGGCATCTTTGACTTCATGTACATCCAAGGCAATAGGATCGTTGGAGGGAGGAACTACCATAGTAGTGACAAGATCCCACAGTTTATTTTCTTTAAAAATATTTGTCATTCTAACCTTCCATTGCAAATAGTTAGAAATGTCATCTAACCGAACATCAAGTCTGATGGAAGAAGCCATATTCAAACAACTATTCCCATTTTTCTTTTATGAACTCTGAAATAAAATTCTACACAATTAAGTTCTTACAGAGTCCTAGCTTTGATACCATGAATATTTTTAATGAAAAAATCATAAATATCTCATTCACACATTTTGTCAAACACTTGACTAACCTGACATTTTAGTCTTTAATAAATGCCTTTAAAACAGAAAGCAACTGAAAGATAAAATACTTAATTCAAGAAGATCATTGATCCATAATCTGATAATGTGACAAGTAGACAAGTGATTTTGGTCCAATGACTAGGGAAAAAACCCCACTGTGGGGAAAAACCCTAGAGAGAGATAAATTTATTAATGAGAAAATTTACAGAAATTCTACAACTCATAAAATGTCTTATGTTCATCAAAAATTCAAAATAGCAATCCAAATTATCAGCTTATCTCTATCTGAGACAAACTTGGCCTTGCTTCCCACACTGCAACCTGATTTCTTCTCACACATGCCAGCAGAAGACTATACGAAATCCTTGATTTTTGTGCCAGTAGACCTAGAGATTTGTGCTAGCAAAAAATGTATGAACTGTACGGTTTTCCTAACATAAAAATTCCTTTATCTACCTCAGGATCTGAGCCTTCAATATGTCTTGGAATTTACACTCTTTTATTGTTGTTGTACGCATGATTCTTTTTTGGAAATTAATGTTTTACAGACTACATCATTTCTTGGAACCCATGCCTTGATTTGACTTGATGAATATGCTCTCTCTCTCTCTCTCTTTTGTGTTTTTCTCCCATTCCCAAACATGTATATGTACTCTCTCTTTTCCCAAGTAACCCTAACTTACATAACCAACTCAATCTAATGGATATCATAAGTCTAATCTGAGGGCCCACATTTAATGCTCCTCATTAATTACAAAGTAAGTAATAAATGCACATTAAATACTTTTGGGTCCCACAACTTAAAATCACTTTAAGTTATAAAGTACATTCACTTTATAAAAGCACATTATTTAAAAAGTCACTTTACAATTAAAACATATCTAGGAAACATGACTTTATGTCCCCCCCATGACAAAACACAAAAACATGAATGAGGACATCCCTTGTTAAATTTCAACAATTCACACCATTTTCATGTGTCCTTCTTCTACTTCTCACTACCCTTATTGTGTTGTGGCTTGGATTGGTTGTCCTGAGAGTGGACATATTTTCTCTATCCCTTTTTTTGTGGGTTGGGGCCACCTTTGCCCTGCTTCGGTTGTGAGGAGTTTGTAGATCTAAATCTCGCCTCTTCTGCTTAAATTTATGCTTGATCTTGACATCATATCTATAAGTCGTACCCAATGGTGTGATGTCGAGAAACTCCATTTATTTTTGAATGTATATATGCAGACATCCGTGGTATTTGAGCACTAGATGTCATTCAGAGTCTTTGATACCCAATTTGGTTTGTAGGTTATGAAAAATATCGATGACATATGGTATTGTTTGGTCCATTTCCTGATGCAGGGTGGTCCATCTTATGTACTGGTCCTCATAGCTTCCAGCAGGATAATATTTTTCTTTAATGGCATCCCTAAAGGAATCCCACGTGGGAGCGACAGAAAATATTGTAGATTCCTCTATGGACTTTTTCTCAAAGTAAGTATCCCATCAGTCCTTAACATGGGGGATGGCCTTGAGGAGTGCAAAAGTAATATTTTCCCTATCGGAAAAATTGTGGATCGAAAAATACCCTTCGAGCAGATTCAACCATTTATCTACAGCATTCGCATCTATCATTCCTTCAAATAATGGAATATCAAAATTTACATGTACATTGAAGGGGGTTGCATGGCCGCTTGATGAAGATGCATCTCATGTGGGCAGTCGTCGAAGGATCTGTTGAAATTTGTCCATCATTTCGTTCCTTTGTCGCACAAGCTCTTCCTTGAGCAACATTTTAAAAGTATCTCATGCTCCGTCATCTTTCTTTTCATCCCCCATGGGTTTTTTTCAGGTTCGGTGCAGTCAATCTAGAAAAGGCTCGACTGGTTCAAGTCCCAACTTCTTGTACCCAAATCTTGTCGGGGACATGCACGAAGAAAAATAAATGAAGAGAAGACTACTTTGATACCAATGATCCGTATTTATGAGTGGACCAAAATGAAAATCAGACTGAATACAATAACATAGAGATACAAAAACAGATATCCAGTGAACAATAACTTCTATTGAATAAATAAAATAGGTTGAAACTGTAAAACTGCAGAATTGAAACAACTTGCTCGAATGGTGGTAGTTATCTCTGAGAAGAGATGTGGATTCTATTCGCATCCATATTAGCATAATGGTTACAATGAGGCTCCAGAGGCCTTTTTAACATTACTCATGAATGCCAAAACCCTAGACATCCAAAGTCCTAACCCTAGGAGATGAAACGCTAAAAGTTATGTGGGCTCCGATGGGTAAGTTGGTACCTCAACTTCTCGGGGTCATAACTTTTGCATATGACCTCCATTTTAGGCGTGTGATAGCTCGTTGGAAATTTATTTTTGAGAACTACACATTATGTCATCAAACTTTGACTATGTTGTTGTTTGATTGTGGCACACCAAAAAAACATTGTTTAGGGCCCCAAAACGGCCCTGGAAGTACAGAAATATGTAATGGCATGAAAACTTCCAAAATAAGCCAGTTGGATTAGGTGGGCGGCCACCAATATCCACCTCGAATATGTGTATGGCTTCAGACAACCCCGAAAGTGTAGAACCCACAATTACAAAGAAGTACAAAAGAATGTGTTGAACTAAAATTGTCAAGAGGAGCCAGTTGGAATAGGTGGGTGGCCACCAATATCCACCCGGATCACCTTTTGTGGATTGATCAAGTTGGTTCTTATATAAGATCAAATCCCATTTTGTGGATTTGTCAACATGTATTTGTATGGTGGTATTTATAAAGTCAACCCATATAATTGTAAAGTGGTTTTAGCCACTTCTAGGAGAAGTCGACTCCACCAAGTGAAGAGTCACAACCCTAGCGCCACCTCACAACTTGTATTTATATGTGAGGATGGTGTCTCATTTGAACACACTCACTCACTCATCTAGTGCACATATCTTGAAGATAGTTGCAATTGCAGGAAGAAGTATAACAAAGGAGAAGAGAGGCGCATGCTTGGTCTTGGTTTGTCTTTGGTGTTTTGGTCTTAGTCTTTTCTTTCTACTAGAAATATATTAATTAGGAACTTTTGTTGGGTTTTCTTCCCTGTGAGTGTTTCCCAGAATAAAATGTTGTGTACCTTGTGATTGTGTTTCTTTCAGTGATCCTATTTATACTGTTGTTTTGGAATTGCATTGAATGCTCATGAAATTTGGAAATAATCTAATAATAGCAGTAAAAAATTAACATGGCATCATAGCTTGATTGATTAGAGCATCTTTCACTAGGTATCTAGACGTGTATGTTATCGTACAAGAATTTTAGGGTTTTTCAGTGAAGAAGAATGTTTGACCAAAAACCACCTAGGGTAGTGCGCCTTGCCCTAGCGCATCTTTTGGAAACTTCGAAGAAACTTTTCGGTGGTTGGATTCTCCGAAAAGTCAAACCCTACTTTTGAATGGTACCAGGAAACCAGAACTAGTACCAGAAGCACCAGTCCAGAATTGCGCAAGTCAAGTTTCAAGGGGTAAGACTTGGAATTTTTTGAAATGGTCTGCTCCAACAAACTTGCCTCAACCCAACGCATCTCCTAGTAAGTTCAGTTTCATTTTCTGATCATTTTCTTAGCTCTAGGTCAAGATGTTTGCAAGCAACAAGCTTGTTGACAAGCTATAAGGTGTGGAAATTTTATGTGCCTGGAAGTACAGAGTTGCACTGATTCTTGAAGAAAATGAACTTGCAAAATTCATAAAATAAAATGAAGCCAAAGAGAAGTACAAGAAGGATATGATTAGGGATAAAAGAATAATTGCATATTCTTTTAAAGACCACTTGATCCATCAAGTGTCTTCTAAGAATACTCCAAAATATATTTTTGATGCCCTAACCAGAATGTATGAAGGAAGGAACATGAATCGAAAGATGAACTTGAGAACCCAACAGAAGAATACAAGAATGTAAAAAGGAGAAACAGTTCCAGACTATTTCTCTAGGGTTTCTCAATTCAACGAATAGTTAGAGGAAATTGGAGACAAGATAGATCAAGATGAACTCATGATGAAAAATCTTAATGGTCTCACAAGACCTTGGGATTCCTTCATCTAGACTATTTTTGCAAGAAAAGAGAATCTCCAATTTGACATTTTATGGAAAGAATGTGTTCAAAAGGAAGAAAGAGTTGTTAACCGAGAAGTCATTCTAATAAGATATGAAGATCAAGCCATGGTTGCTCATGCTAAGGGTGGAAAGGGAAAGTCTCATTTTCAAAAGGATACTCACTTTCATAAAGAGTCTCACTCTCCAAATAGATTCTAGAAATATCATAAGGGTCAAAGAAGGAAAAATAAAATAAAAATCTCCTTCTACCAGTGTTATCATTGTGATAAGATGGGACACATTGATAAGAATTGTCCTGCCAAAAGGGAAGAATAAAAGAGGATAAATAAAAAAAGACATCATACCCATGCAGTTGAAGATGATGAGCCATCCAAGAAGTTAGCTAAAGAATAGATTGAAGAATATGTTTTGTTTTATGCTCTCTCAAGATCTATGACACCTGGAATGGATACTTGGCTCATAGATAATGGTGCCTCTAAACACATGACAGGTCAAAAGAAAACTCTCTCCAATCTTGTAGAGAAACAATTATCCCATAAAGTTTCACTTGGAGTTGATTATCGGTACCCAATCAAAGGATTGGGAGAATCCACCTACAAACTTGATTCAGGAACTTCGATCAAAATGAAGGATGTACTCTATGTATCAGGTTTGAAAAAGAACAAACTTTCTATATATGCTCTAGATAAGAAAGGTTTCAGGGTTGCATTCATAGATGGTAAATTTCTTATGTGCTCTAAAGGAAAAACTATAGAAGATGTAGTTGTTATTGGAATAGAAAAAGGTGGTTTCTATCAGCTAAAGGGTCACTCAGATGTAGCCTTGACTCATTCTACTGAAAGTCCTTGTGAAATTTGGCATAGAAGGCTAGCTCACATAAACTACAAAGCTTTACCATATGTGAGAAAAGTAGTTACAGGTTTACCAGAACTAAAGGTTGATAATGAAGGTGTATGCAAGGGATGTGCACAAGGAAAGAACACAAAGAATCATTTTCCAAAGAGAAACAATAAAGCAGAAGGAATTTTGGAACTTTTACACTCAGATTTATGCGGTCCAATGCCATCAACCTCTCTAAGAGGGTATGTATACTATGTATAATTTATTGATGATTACTCTCATAAAACTTGGGTTTATTTCTTGAAGTCAAAAGATGAAGTACTTGAAAAGTTCAAGGAATTCAAAGCCTTGGTAGAAAACCTCTCCGAAAGGAAAATCAAGAAACTCAGGTCAGACAATGGAGGAGAGTACACTTCAAATGCATTTAGAAGCTTTTGCAGAGATGTTGGGATTAAGAGGGAGCTCACCACTCCCTATAATCCTCAACAAAATGGTGTAGCAGAAAAAAAGAATAGGACAATTATGGAAGCAGTAAACATTATGATTCATGATCAAGATCTGTCAATGCACTTATGCGCTGAAGCAGCAAGAACAACAGTATGTTTCTAGAACATAGTATCCCATAGTGTACTTGGATTCAAAACTCTTGAAGAAATTTTCACCGAAAAGAATCCAGAAGTAAGCCATCTGAAAGTATTTGGTTGTCCAGTATTTATACACATTCCGAAAGAAAAGAGAACTAATTTGGATCCTTTAGGAAAGAAGGGAATATTTGTTGGATATTGTGAGGTGTCTAAGGCCTTCAAAATCTACATACTAGGTTACCATCATATTGAGATCAGCAGAGACATAACATTTGATGAATATGCAGCACTCAAGCGATCAAGCAAATTCCAGTTAGAAGAAGTGTATGAAGAAGAACGTGTAGCTCTCAGAGTTGCAGAACCCATGAAGGAAGTTGAAGTTACCCCTGATGATGAGATTCCAGAAGATCATGATATGATATAATCTCAAGAACCTCCCCATATGATGATCTCTCACAAGAGAAATCCAGCTTGGGCTAGAGAACTCATTCAGGATGCAAAGACGTATGGTGTCCCAAAAGGAACCATGAGACAAAGAAAGAAGCCTAAGCCATTCTCCAACTATGTGGCTTTGATGTGTGATTTCGTAGATAAGAAACCTACTTGCTTTGAAGAAGTCGTTCAGAAGAAAGACTGGATGAATTCCATGACAGAAGAATATCAGTCCATTATAAAGAATGATGTGTGGGAAGTAGTTCCCAAGCCAAAGAACAAAGATGTGGTACCTTCCAAGTGGATATACAAAATAAAACATGCAGCAAATGGAAGTATTGAAAAATATAAGGTAATATTTGTGGCTCATGTATTTTCTCAAAAGGAAGGTATTTACTATGAAGAAACATTTTCTCATGTAGCAAGATACACTTCTATCAAAACCATCATAGCTCTTGCAACCAAAATGAAGTGGATGTTGCACCAGATGGATGTGAAAACAACTTTATTAAATGGTGTTATTGAAGAAGAAGTGTACATAGAACAACCACAAGGGTTTGAAGTTGAAGATAGAAAAAATCATGTCTAGAAGTTGAAGAAAGCTCTGTACGGGTTGAAGCAAGCTCCGAGAGCTTGGTATGGCAGAATTGACAGTTTCCTAATTATTTTGGGCTTTACCAAGAGTAAAGTTGATTATAATATTTACTTCAAGGTTATGAATGATGAGTCAATTTTATTTCTACTATATGTGGATGAATTATTCTTGATAGGAAAAGAAAATATCATCACATATTGCAAAAGGAAGCTCATTACAAAATTTGAGATGAAAGACCTAGGACTGATGCATTATTTCTTAGGTCTTGAAGTTTGGAAGATCCCAGAGAATATCTTCCTTAACCAAGGGAGGTATGCAGTTGAAATACTAAAGAATTTTGACATGTTGGAATGTGAAGCCATGGCCACACCCATGGAGACGAATTTGAAGGTGAGATCGGAAGA
>CBVK0100543207.1:0-17809 GCA_900067695.1 Picea abies | reverse complement strand
TGCCTCAAACTTTGAGTTGCAACTACTATTCCCCGATTCCTGCTGGTACCACCACATTATCGAAGTTCAGCAATCATTTTTCGGGTCTTTAAATAGCAGCGATCATAAGGCTTTGAAGGTGAGCTTTCTGATCTTTGAGAAATATGAGTATTTCTCAAGATGAGTTCTAGAAGCATTTCTACCTACTTGTGTCAGGCGTGTAACTAATAATACTGTTATTTTTCCATCTTCTTCTAGTTTGAAAGGAAGGAAGAGTAGGAGCATACCAAAAGTGGTCTGCATTTGCTCAAAAGTGATCTGCATTGGTCTGCATTTGCTCACATGCAGGAAAAAAAAAAAAAAACAGTCTACATAAAGTCACCAATCATTATTTGGCAGTTTGCAAAGTATTGGTGCAACAAATATCAAAGAAAGTGGAAAAGTATCAAAGACGTCCCATTACAAAGAAAGTGGAAAAGTATCATAAGGAAGAAACGAAATGGATGTCCTCTTTGATCGATGACACGGAAAGGGGTTTCTCCTGGCTATGAAGAAGTGGCACCCTATTATAGCAACAACAATTACACATTATAATTACATTTTTAATTTTAAGTGTTTTTCAAACTATTTTGGTAATAATTCAACAGACTAGTTTAGAGAATTATGTCATATTGAGAATGTTCGTACGACGAATAAGAAACCAAACCAGGCAAACAAATTTAAAACGATCAAAATCATTAAAAGTTTTCAAAATGTTACATTTAATAAAAATAAATAAAATTAATAAACTTTAAAAATCATTCTAATTGCAAAATTGCAAAAATATATAACACCGGGACCAAAGCAAAATGATAAAAAAGATACTCTATATTAATATTATAAGCCCTTAATCATTTAAATGATAAAAAAGATACTCTATATTAATATTATAAGCCCTTAATCATTTAAAGTTTTCAAAATGTTGCATTTCATAAAAAGTTAATAAACTTAATAAAAAAATCATTCTAATTGCAAAATTGCAAAAATATATAACACTGAGTCAAAAGGCAAGTGATAAAAAAAATACTCTATACTAATATTATAAGCCCTTTTTTATGGAGATAAAAAAATCTTAACTTTTATACTTTTTCGTTTCTCATGACCATATAAGAAACTCCCAATAAGAAAGAGATCAAAAACCTTAAAACTCCTTGTCAAAATGGTCTTAACTATGTGCTCATAATATAGGATTGCGACATCTAAATAAACTAATTCCTAACAATATTCAAGAATGTAAAAAGGGATCTACATCACATACACATAGACTGTCTATGACTTAACCTAATACCTAATATACATATTCATGTTATAGCCTCACGGTACCTTCAAAGAGACTCCTTTCCTCACTTCCTCAATGGATAGGTTCTTTAAAGCACATCACAAAAGATGTCTTAAAGCCAATGACTATCCCAAGTTATTTGACCTAGCCCTAACATTTCCTTTTAAGAAGAAGAAATAGAGGTCTCATAAGAAGATGATTAGTCAATTTATAGATTTTCAATATGAAGGGTAGAATTATGAATCTAGATAGGGAAAGTTTATGGAAATCCAAATTATTCTACAAATAATGGATTACAAAGCTCACAATTTCTTAAGTTTAGAGTTTTCAAATGAAGCTCTTAGACAACATTCCACTGAAGCCGCACACCAAACATTTTTTTGGTTTGTAATAGATTTTGACAGTTTCTGGACCTCTTAGGCATATGAAAACTCTACCAACAAATGAAATATTGGTTCATTTGTTGTTCAAAGTAAAAGGAAGGTACTTGGTCCTTGTTTCTCACTCCTTATGAAACAATCCCACATTATAACTTTCTTTCTTAGGGCCAACCAAAATAAAATATATGTCTTGTTAGGATAACTTTCTTTCTTAGGGCCAACCAAAATAAAATATATGTCTTGTTAGGATCCCTAAAGTTTTGAACTTGCTTATCAATATTGTCCCTAGTCCTATTGGTTAATGATTGCCTTATATCCCAAACACACCAAATAATCCCACCCACTTTATTGTAAGACAAAGCTACTGAATTTGGCTCATCCTTTAAAATCATATGGCCTCGATCTAAACAATGAAAAAATCCTTACCATCTATCGGCATTAGGATGCTCGAGACCCAAATCCTGAGCTTGAAGCCATCCTTGAGACTGGATATTAGAAGCAATAAGACAGTCCACCTGGTTGAGAGTATAGTAACCTCTCTGCCTTATTCAATAACCCAAAGCCTCTGGGAAAAAGGTCCCCCTAGAGGTAACTATAGTATTAGACCCAATATTAGCTTTCAAATAACTAATGCCTATTGTTTAGCCATTCAACAAACATTTGTTTGGGTTGCTAAACTCCAAATGTAAAATTAAAGTCACCATGTGTTTGAGTTTACATGCCATGTTTTTTCCTGAACTACTCCTCAAAATTGTTGCTTGTACTATTTAAGTCTTAGTTTGTTTGTTCTTATTTATTGTGAGAAAATGATTGAATCTGTTACTATCACTTTGTTGTAACATTTATTTTTATGCAACAAGCAAAGAGTTTTTACTATAATTTTGGTGTAGCATTTCTTTTATGTAACACACAAAGAGTTGTTATTGTCATTTTGTTGTAGCATTTTTTTAATATAAGAGAGAGAGAGTTGTTATTGTCATTTTGTTGTAGCATTTTTTTAATATAAGAGAGAGATGTTGTTATTTTTTTTAGTTTTTTTTATGTAACAAAGAGTTGGATTGTTGTATTTTTTTTGAAACAGTGTATTTAAACATTTTGTTTTACTCAATTTTTTTGTGATTTTGGGAATTTCTTTTGGAGAGGATCAAAGTTTGTTGGGTTTGATTTAAATTTATTTTAAGCCCATTGTGCTAAGATATTTCATTGGGTATTAGAGGAGGTTGATTACAACCTTTTTTTTTTTTTAATTTTGGGGAAGGAGAAAAAGGTCAAAATTTAAAATGGAGTACTGCACCAAATTCCTCTTTATAGTGGGGAAAAGTGTGAGTACTGGTGTGTGAAGATGATAACTTTTCTTATATCACAATATTGATGGATTATTTTTTATGAAGGTTACACAAAGCCAACTAATCAAGATACCTACAATTCTCTCTCTATTGATCAAAAGACAAAGTTGAAGGAGAACGAGTAAAAGGATGCCAAAGCTTTGTTCATCCTTCAAACTAGACTTGACTTCATAGTGTTTCCAAATATTACATAATGTAGTAAGTCTCATGATGCTTGGGAAACCTTGGAGAAGGAATAAAAGGGATTTGTAAAGGTAAAAGCTACCAAACTCCAATTGCTGAGAAGAGTTTCTGAATTTGTTACTGTGAAAAAAATTGAAAGTTTTGAATCTTTTATTACTATAGTTCAAATTATTGTGAATGTTATTCATGATAATGGTGAATCTCTTGAATATAGGAGGATTGTTGAAATGTTTTTAAGAAGTCTTTTTAAGAAATTTGATCCTGTCACTATTGCTATAGAGGAGTCAATGGATTTATCACAACTAAACCTTGTTTATATTTTTGGAATATTTCAACTACATGAAGACATGTTAAAAAATAACGACGAAGCTTAGGATGGATCTTTCCAAATAAATCCGAAGGTTGATGAAATGAAGAAAAAATATTCCATTACCATGAATGATGCTTCTACTTTTTCTTGATCATCAAATAGAGAAGGTAGAGGTCGTGGAAGAGATAGAGGAAGAGGAGGTCATGGTGGAGGAAGAATCAACAACCTATGGAGAGGTAAATTTAACTGTAGGTATTGTAATAAAAATGGTCACCTCGAAATCTATTGGTTTAATAAGAAAAGAGACTTCTCTCAAGAAAATTTTAGTAAAGATGAAGGTGAAAACTCTCAAACTTTGTTTCTCGCCTATAACAGCTTTGATGCAAAAGATGATTTTGTATGGTATTTAGATAGTGTCTTCTCAAATCACATGATAGGAAACACAAATTTGTTTGTAAAGTTAGATGAGAGTGTGAAGGGGAAGGTAAACTTTAGCAATGATAATGAGGCTTAAATAAGGGGAAAATGTACCATTCCCATAAAAGTAAATAATGGAAGTATTATGTATATACACAATACTTTGTTTATTTGAAGTTTAAAGAATAACTTGATTAGCATAGGGCAGCTAAATTCTAAAAACTACAAGACTATTTTTGAAGGGAAGTTTTGTAAGAGTTTCAACAACAATGGTCTTGTTGTGGAAGTTCCTATGACAAAAAGATTTTTTTGTTAAGTATTGATTCAAGTGTAGCTTGCTTGAAGGACTTAGTTCATGAGTGTTGGTTATGGAATAAGAGGTTTGGACACCTTAATTTTGTATCTCTTTCCTTCATGCAAAAAAAGAACTTGGTAAAAGGTTTTTCCTTCATCCGTAGATCCATATAATAAAATATTTGAAGGTTGTGCAATAGGTAAGCATTATAGATATAGATTTCCTCATAATCATTTTAGAGAAAGTAAACCTTTGGCCTTAGTACATGCAGATATTTGTGGATCCATGTAGACTCTATCTCTCGAAAAGAATATGTATGTTCTTCTCTTTGTAGATGATTTTTCAAGGATGTCTTGGGTCTATTTCTTGAGTGATAAATCTAAAGATTTTAGTTTCTTTCAAAAATGTAAGGCACTTGCTAAAAATGAATCAAGATACTATTTGAAAGCATTGGGAACTGATTGAGGTGGAGAATTCACCTCTAATGAATTCAAATAATTTTTTTTCTTACATGGAATCAAGAAGGACTTAACTACTAGATGTACTCCTCAACAAAATGGAGTACTAGAGAAAGAGAGGAAAAACATAGCAATTGTAGAGATGGCGTGATGTATGTTAAAAGAAATATGTTTTTTCAAACATGTTTTGGGAAGATGTAGTCCATACAACTACATATATATTCAATAGAATTCATACAAATATGGTAAAAAATTCTACTCCTTATGAATTTTGGTTTTGTAGAAAAACAACTATTTCTCATCTGAAAATTGTTGGGTCTGCATGCTTTCTTCAAATTCTTACAAAACAAAGACATAAATTATATGGAAAATCAATGAAATGTATTTTTATTAAATATTTAGAAGAATAAAAGGATAAATAGGTGTTATGATCCACTTACTGATAATTCTCATATTATTTGAGATGTGATCTTTGATGAAAGGGGAATTTATCTCAAGAATGAAGGAGAAAATAAAGTGATTACTCCACATATTCAAAATTTAATTTTTGATAACAATGACTAGTTTTTTCATTCCTCTAATGTAAGAAAAGCATGCTCACCTTCAAGGAGTTCTCCATGAAAGGAATCTTAATCTTTTTTCATACAGATATATCATCTTGATACACAAGCAACACCTTCATCTAGTCCTCTTATAAAAACAAGAAGTTTGAAGGAGATATATGAGACACCTAGGTATGCTCGTGATAATTTTTCTATTTTTTATTTTGCTCATGTTGAACCATTCAATTTTAAAGAAGCTTGTACTGATGAGCCATGGGTGCAATGCGTGGAAGATATGATGTCACATATTGAAAAAAATGATATGTGGGATCTAGTTGAACTTCCTCAAGGAAAATCCACTATTTCATTAAAGTGGACTTACCAGATAAAATTTAATATGGATGGAAGTATTTCAAAGTATAAGGCACATTAAGTTGCAAAAGGATGTGAAACAAGAAGGAATTGATTATGAGGAAATGTTTTATCCTATAGAAAGACTTGAAACTGTAAGAACTTTGCTTTCGATTGCGTCTCAATTAAAGTTAACAATTTATCATATGGATGTTAAATCTTCGTTCTCAAATGGATATTTGAAGGTAGAAGTTTATTTTGGAAAACCTCAAGGCTTCTTTGTTAAAGGAAAATAATATAAGGCTTATTGGCTTAAAAAGGATCTTTATGGTCTTAAACGAGTCCATGGAGCTTGGTACTCTAGAATTGATAACTATCTTCATTATCATGACTTTGTTAAATGTCCTTTTGAAACTAAATTATACAAAAAGGTTTTGGGAATGGATTTCATCATTGTTTTCTTATGTGTAGATGACTTAATTTTTATGAGCACCTCACCCTCACTAGTGAAGGTGTTCAAAGAGAAAATGGAATCTGAATTTGAAATGTCTAATTTAGGGGAAATGGAATTTTTTTTTGGTATGAAAATCAAACAAATAGTTGCATGCTTATCTATTTTTCAATCCAAATATGTTGAAGACTTGTTTAAGAGGTTTAAAATCCAAGGTTGTAAACCTGTGAGAACTCCCTTAATTGTTCAGAGTAAATTGATGGAGGAAGATGAAACTCCCCTCTATAATGCCACTCTTTAAATATCTCTGATTGGTCGTCGTATGTTTTTGACAACCATTAGACCAGAAATCATGTTTTTTGTAAGTTTGGTTGCTAGCTTCATGCATCAACCTCAAGAGTCTGATTGGCAGGAAGCCAAAAGAATCCTCAGATATGTAAGTTGAAATTTGTTTTGGATTGTTTTACAATGCTACTAATTATTCCAATGTTGTAGCATACACAGATGCATATTCAGAAGGTTGCTTGGATGATCAAAAGAGAAATTCTCGATATGATTTTCTCTTTTGAGGAGATTTTGTTTCTTGGAGAAACAAAAATAAACCCATTGTTTCTATATCTACAGCTGAAGCAATGGATATTGAAACATCATCAACAAGTACACAAACCATTTAGATGAAAATATTTTTTAAAGACTTGGGAATGAAATTCAATAAGTCGATCAAAGTCTATTTTAACAATCAAAGCACAATATCCATAACAAAGAGTCATATATTCCATGATAGGATCAAACATATTGATATTCGACATCATTTCATTTGAGATCTTGAACAAAAATAATTCATCACTTTCAAATTTTGTCAATCTAAAGATAAACTCATAGAAATTTTTACTAAGGCTCTTCCAGAGGATAAATTAAAATATCTTAAAATATTGGGAATTAAAAAAATTGACATCAAGGGGGAGATTGAAATAACTGATGCCTATTTTTTAGGCAGACAACAAACATCTGGTTGGGTTGCTAGAATTCATATGTAAAACTAAATTTGCCATGTGTTTGAGTTTACCTTCCATGTTTTTTAGCCTTAACGGCTCCTCAACGTTGTTTCTTGTGTTATTTAATTCTTATTTTGTTTGTTCTTATTTACTGTGAGAAAATGATCGAATTTGTCAATGTCACTTTATTGTAGCATTTATTGTAATGTAATAGACAAAGAGTTGTTATTGTAATTTTGGTGTAGCATTTTTTTCATGCAACAAACAAAGAGTTGTTACTCTCATTTTGTTGTAGAATTTTTTTGTGTAATAGAGAGGTGATGATGTTAGTTTCTATATCTTTTTTATGTAACAGAGAGTTTGGATGCTGGTTTTTTTTTTTTGAAAATAGATTATTTAAACACTGTATTTCTTTACTCGACCAGTTTTTTTGGTTTTGGTAATTTATTTTGGACATGATATAATTTTTTGGGGTTTGATATAATTATAATTTAATTCCATTGTGCTCATATATTTAAAACATGAGAAATGTTCCCAACCTACCATGCAATGAATTTACCGACCAACCACTCGAAAACCAAATTCAATTCCTTCTAGTGGTTTTTCATAGATTTGATGCTCATCCTTGGATTCATGAATCCAATAAGAGAAATATCCTCCCATAATATATCTCACATCCAATGTTATACACCATATATTATTTGTTTTCAAATCCCCCAATAGATCAGACACTATAAGGGAAACCCCAAAAATATTTAAATTCTTTAAACCCCACCTTCCAACCTCATTAGGCATAGCTAGGACCCACCACTTAACCAAGGAAATTTTTTTATACTACTAGTTTCTAGACCATAGAAAATCGAGGTGGATATTGGTGGCCACCCACTTGTTCCATATTCCAACTGGTTCATCTAGACAACTTTCAGTTCAACACGTTTCTCTGTAATGGGGACATTTCATTGTAATTGTGGGTTCTATACTTACAGGATGTCCTTAAGCCATAAAAAACATCTAGGTGTATATTGATGGCCTCCCACCTATTCCAATTGGCTTATTTTGGAAGTTTTCATGTCAATACATCTTTCTGTACTTCCATTGCCGTTTTGGGGCTCTAAATAATGTTTTCTTGGATTTCCATAGTCAAACTATAGATAGAGTCAAATTTTGATGGAATAATGCATATTTTTCTAATATACCTTTCCAACGAGCTATCGCGTGCCTAAAACAAAGATCATATGCAAAAGTTACAACCCCAAGAAGTTAATGTATTAACTTACCCCAACGGGGCCCACATGAATTTTGGCGTTTCATCTCCTAGGGTTAGGTTTTTAGGTTTTTGGATGTCTAGGGTTTTGGAATTCATGTTTATCATAAAAACGACTTCAAAGCCTCATTGTAATTATATTCTTGTGAATGAGCGTAGCCATCACATCTATTCTAAGAGATAAAGTTGTCACCATTATAACGAGTCTTGCACTTTGTATTTTTACAGTCTCTTTAAATTTCTTTCATTAAAAGAAATCATATATTGTTGTATTTCTCTATTTCTGGAAATTTTCACGACTATTTTATTGTAATATATCTTATTTCATTTAGTTCCGAAAATAATATGGATCATTGGTATCGGAGCAGGTTACTCTTGATCACTTTGTAGCACATGTCCTCGATGAGGTTTGAGTATATCTAGTTGGGTCTCAAGCTTCTCTCTCTTGAGGAAAATTACTCTCACATACCCAAGAAAACCTCAATGGTGGCAGAAAATAAAAATAGTGGAGAAGAATATTCTACTAACTTGTTGCTTGAGAAGGCTCTCGCGCGAGAGAGGGACAAAGTGATGGATAATTTTTCAGGCTCTCGCGCGAGAGAGGGACAAAGTGATGGATAATTTTTCACACATCCTTCAACACTTTCATATAGAAACAACTGCATCTTCATCAAGAGGCCATTTTGGTGGAACCTCTCCCTTTAAGGTACAATTTAATTTTTATATTCCCATGTTTTAAGGTAAGATAGATGAAAATTCCCTAGAAAAATGGTTATATCTATTAGAAGGTTGTTTCTTTGTTCAAAAAATTTTTGACAGAGAAAAGGTCATGTTTTCACTCCTCAAGTCTCTCCCCCATGTCAAACAGTGGTGGGAAACTTACTGGGAGAAAAGTTCCCCAGATGAATTTGGAATATATGGGGCCGAGCCCACTTGGGATTTTTTTTGTTGATGTGGACAAGGAACAATACTACCCTATTGATAATTATGAAGACCAACACATGATACGAACCACAATGCGACAAGAGAAGATCCAAACAATGTCAGAGCTCAGAAATACTTTCCATACCTTGCACACCAACTTCGGAATCAAAGAGTCTGAGCGACATCTGGTTCTAAAATACTGTGCGGTGCTACATAGGTACATCCAAACCGAAATGGATTTCCTAAAGATGTCATCATTGGGAGTTGCCTATCGATATGTTGTCAAAATTGAGCATAACTTTAGGAAACAAAACAAATGGGAATTTGAGTCTGGAAATACACAACAACCAAAGAATGGTAAAGAAGACGCTAACCAACAACATCTAGACAGCCATTCTAAGACACGGGACAAAAAGGGTAAAGGAAAGAAGAAAAATGACACTGAGAAGTGGTGTGACTTGCACAAAATCTCATGGCACAAAACTGATAAACCTCGCTCGAAACAATCATTGGTGATCAAGGTCAAAGACACAGAGCCAAACCCTGATTCATAATCTGATGATGAAAATATTGAAACAAACAAATCATCGACAGAGACCCCACTGCTATTGTCGTGACCACTACAATTCAACTAGAAGAACAAGTAGATCCTGAAGAGGGGGAAAACCTCTTCCATTCATAGATGTGGGTGAAGGGGACTTTGTTGCATTTCATTGTTGATAACAAAAACCAGAAGAACCTCATCTCAGATAGGGTCGTCAAACAGTTGGGGTTGTCAGAAAAACCACACCCATAACCATACAACATTGGGTGGCTTTACGAGGGACAAGATCTCTATGTCATCCAAGATGGTCACCTGGATTATTTCATCTAACCCTTCAAGGATAAGGTAGTGTGTGATGTTTCCCCTCTTGATGTCTGTGATGTTTTTTTTGGCCAAGCATATATGTGGAAAAACCATGTTGTTTATGAGTCTAGACCTCGTGGTTTCATTATTACTATGAGAGGTCAGTTCTATCGAATACCAGAGATAGCTCTGGCTGTTGTTCCACGAAAACAGTACCGCAAGGTAATCGCTCATACTGAAAAATTCATCCCCTTCAAAGTCGATTCAAAGGATGCAAAGAAGGCTACTACAACCACTATAACCTCAACACCTTCTATCCAACAAAAACAGATTGTCAAAGAGAAGGATGATATTGTTTCTTCACCTACAATGGTTCCTACACAATTCCCCGTCAAACACAGATACAACAAGTTGGTGTATCATATTCAACCCCGCTAGGAAAAAGTTCATGATAGCCTTCCACAGTCTAAGCATTGCAACTTCTCCAACAAGAAACACAACTCGCCAAGATTCAGATTTAGAAAACACTTTCCCCTCTTCCCCAGAAACTCAATGCAATGGAGAAGATTTCTTCCTAAGGGTGGAGGATTGATCCATGTGGATATTGGTGGCCACCCACCTGTTCCATATTCCAACTCACTTATCCGAACAATTTTCAATTCAACATTTCTCTGTAATGGGGACATTTATTTGTAATTGTGGGTTCTATACTTACAAGGTTGTCTTGAAGTCCTACACAACATCCAGGTGGATATTAGTGGTCACCCACCTATTCCAACTGGCTTATTTTGGAAGTTTTCCTGTCATTACATCTTTTTGTACTTCTAGGTCCATTTTGGGGCTCTAAACTATGTTTTCTTGGCTTTCCACAGTCAACCTACAGACAATTTCATATTTTGATGTCATAATGTGTAGTTCTTGAAAATACCTTTGCAACAAGCTATCGCGTGCCTAAAATGAAGATCATATGCAAAAGTTATGACCCAGGGAAGTTAATGTACTAACTTACCCCAACGTGACCCACACGACTTTTGGCCTTTCATTTCCTAGGGTTAGTTTTTTGGATGTCTAGGGTTTTCGCATTCATGTTTATCATAAAAATTCCTTTAGAGCCTCATTGTAATGATCTTCTTGCGAATATGCATAGATGTCACATCTCTTCTCAAAGATAATTTTGTCGTCATTCTAGCGAGTCTTACACTCTGTATTTTTACAGTCTCTTTACAATTATTTCATTAACAGAAATCATGTATTGATGTATTTCTCTGTTCCTCGCAATTTTCATGAGTATTTCATTGTAATATCTCTTCTTTCATTTCATTCCGAAAATAATCTAGATGAATAGAAATATGAAATAGACCTACCTAATCCTCTCTAATAGCCGTTTCCATATATTTCATAGTGCATGCCAGACACTGAAGTTGCTTCCAAAATAGATTTTATTGGAGTAATATAGACTCCAATAAATAACCAATTATTTAAGTAATGAGTTATCCTTGACTCAATTTCACAAAGAAATCATCCCCAATAATATTTTTTATATCTATCGTGGTTAAGAAAGAACCAAAGGTATTTGAAACATTAATTGAAAGGTAACAATGTGAAAGGAAAAATACAATATAAAGATTGACCTAATACCTCTCCAATCTCATGGAGAATCATTATGGATTTTTGCAAGTGTAACTCCATACTCGTAGTGTTATAGTATAAATATAGAATGTCTTTCATTTTCTTGTCTTCCCTTTATGAGTTATTTAGGAATAGAAGCGCATCATCTGCAAATAAAATATAAGATAGAAACAAATTTCCTCCAATATTAGCATCTTTGACAAACCCCCCAAATTTTTTACCTCCATAATAGTTATGCATAAAACCTTCTACAACAATTAAAAACAAAAAGGGTAAAAGAGGATATTGTTTCCTGAGACCCCCTTAGGGATGAATTTTTTTTTATGATAATCCATTTATAAGGATGGAAAAGGAAAAATAGGAAATACATAGCATACGCAACCACCCTTGTGCGTATTGGGATAATGGAGTAAGTGGAAATTTCATCTAATTTCAACCTACTTTCACCATAAGTACCACATCTTTCACCATATTTACCATTACATTGATACCAATTCAAAAGATGACATGTTATATGATGTATCATACATGCAAGATGACATGCAAAATCATTGAATTAACATTCAACATTTAAAATTACAAATGCAAAAATATTCAATGACCCTGACAACATTTAACACATAAAAAACACATTTATCTCTTCTCTAAGAACCACATGGATGGGTTTATTCTTCCCTTGTATAATTTCCTTCATTTTTCTTAACTATGCATGTTGAAGAAATGATTTTCTACCTACAGAGGAGATAAAAGAATCTTTTTTATAATTGAACCCTATACCAAATTTTTCCTCCAAGGACTCGAATGAGTTACCCCCCTTTCCTTTTCTAGGGCTCGAAACATGTTTTTTAAATGATGTTGAGGCCCTATATCCTTCAAGATCAACCTCATTGAACATGAACCTCCCCTACCATGAGATGACTCAAATTAAATCATCCCTTCATAGGGAATATCACAATGATATTTATCCCATAACAAAGACCTTTGAACTAAATTAGATTCCCTAAATAGTAGCTTGACATTCTCCTAAGGGTCTTGGAGGAAGGTTTCTCTAGGATATGTCTAGCTCTCTATATTTCCCAAATCTAGGTCAACTAACTTCAAAGGAGGTATTTCATTAGATATGAAAATTGTAGGCTCAAATGTCTCTAAGGTAGGAGGATCATGACTATACCTTGAACCATCTTGACCTGTTTAAGAGTCACCCCCAAAAAAATGAAAGCCAAAAGTAGGATCTGCACAATCCAAGGGTAGAGACTTACTAATGGTAGGAGAAGAGATAGTCTAAGTTGAACCTCTAGGAACAAAATATTCCTCTTCATGAAACTTGAGATCCCCGATTTGATCATTGAGATAATTTGGGGTTTTTGGAAAAGGATCCATGACTTTCTCTTTGGCCAATTCACATTAAAGGCCCCTTCAAGAATCCTTAGGATCATAAGAAGTAAATATTAACCCTCAAACTAAAAAATCAATTTGAGAGTTGATTTTTTCCTTACCCCAATTCTAACTACGCATCGTTGTTGTTGAGGAACTAATTCTCTTATTTTTATCCCAAATCCTTGGGGTAAAAAGAAATAAATAGTGTTGGGTAATATTCCCATAGAGATCACATCTTAAATAAAGGAATGCAAATATTTCATAATCTATTAGTTGAATAAGAGCACAAGATCCAACAATAAAATCCCAAACCTCTAGCAACCTAGGAGTTATACACATCTTGACTAAAACCCTAGCCTTTTTATGACTTCAATTGGCCTAAACAAATAAATCAACATTTATAGTCTTACCTAACACATCCCCCTTACTTTCGAGAATATCCTCTTGCTATATCTCCCAAGGGAGCCCTAGTAAATTAATGCAGAGGGGAATAAAACTAGTGGGATCTCATTGAGGGTCAAAACAAGTCGAATAAGGATTCAATGATAAAAACTCCAACCCAATAGCAATCACCTTGGAGAATATTTTGAGCCTCTTCAGGACATCTAAAATGGAAACTAATCTACCTTTGTGCCAAAATGTAGAAAATTGAGACATAACCTAGAAAATGATTCCAGACCTTACTAATCCACTCACCATGATTTTTATTAGAAATAAAATGCTTGTGGAACTATCCTATAAAAAATTTCCTAAACAACATAACATTGTAGAATCATAAATAAGACACAATATTACTCAATTATAAATATATATTAAATTGCAAAAGAAAAAAGTAAATATACAATATATGTTATTAGTGTACATTATATATTATTAGGGCATTTTCTTATGGCATATATCTCCAACATTTAAGATCACACCCTCCATCCTATTAACAAAATAAAAACACTTATTGACATAATTTAAAAAAATGTTCTACTAAAAACTTTTTTTTTTCATTGAGATCCACCCTCTCATCCTCTTATGTTCTTGAGATTCACAACCATTCAAAACTTGTGGTGTGTAATATCACACTTTAAAACTAATGCTCAATTAGTTAATTAAAGATGTGTTAAATGATAATATAACAACAACTACATGGGAGGTTAGTCCTTGTTAAGGAAATTGAAGATTTATATTGCATTAAAGTTTTATTACATTATAAATAAATATTATTATAATAAAAAATAATATTTAAATTTAAAAATATTTAATTAATGTGGAAATTGAAGATTTATATTGTATTAATATTTTATTATATTATAAATAAATATTAATATTATAAAAGATAAGATTTAAATTAAAAAATACTTAATTAATGTATCTATAGTTTGGATCTTATTTTTATATGGTATCATTATCATTATATGAAACGAAGATTTATAAACCTGACTTTTCATATTCATTGTATCATAATCATTATATGAAACTAAGATCTATAAACTCAACTCTTCATATTCATTGTATCATTATCATTATATGAAACTAAAATCCATAAACCCAACTCTTTATATTCATTGGATAAGACACTACAAATATATGATAAAAACTTCATTGGATAAGACACTACGAATATATGATAAAAACTTGAAAATTTGAAAAAATACATTTAAAAAATTGATTGCCCACTTCGTCATTAAAGTGCCCATATGTAATGAAAAAGTGAATTATACAAGGAACAATCACTAGTACCCATTTAATAGTTTACTAAAAAAATAACACGAGATGAGAAATCTCCTCTTCCTTCATATTTATTCTTTCAAATTTCTTCATAAATAAAATAAAAATATTGACCTGTTACTTTTTATTTTCAAAATATCTTTAATAAAATTATTTATTAAATTATTTTATTTATAACTTGTCTATCCTAAATTAATTATTCACATTCCCTTTTGTAAGATTTTGACATGAAATTGATATACGTGAAGATTTTGATATCAAATTGATATACTTGAGCATTTTAAAAACTAGTCACCTGTTTTCATGTAAAGGTAGATAAAAAACAACTCAATGTTACCAATTATGAAAATCAAATTTTAATGTTTACATTTTTTATATTAGGATATCAATTTTATTTGATGCATTATTAGTAGGATTAATAAAATAAATTAATGATATTATGATATCTACATTGTTAATAGAATAAAAGAATAATAATAACAATAATATATATATATATATATTTTTAGTTAATGGAACAAGTTGTGTATGGATAACAACCATGAGAAACCCTAGCCTCCTTGCTAGGTAACTCGACGGGCACCAAGAGAAATTTCTCCTCGCGGATAGCATCCAGAGGCTACGCAGACCACTCGGTCGTCACTGCGACGCGGGCATGGGTGCAGAGGGGGGGGGGAAACCCCCCTCATACCGTAATGTAGCGGCCAACGACAAGGAAGGAACCAGAATAGTGCGGCCCACTTTTGAGCCGCCGCCGCAGATGCGTGAACAGCTGCTGGCCAGAGAGCAAGGCCTCCGAGCGGAAATGGAAACTGAGGCAGGGACCTCCCAAGCAAAGGCGCCGCGGACCTGGGAACCCGGCAAGTGCATACCCCAGTCGAAGAAGATGCCGCGCTACCTCATCAGCACCTCACGGGTGGGAGAACACACGCAATTTATGAAGGAGCATGCTCTAATCGGCAAATTCTTAGGGCTCTGGCCAGCAGAGCGAGACCTGCACAAATGGATTAAACACTGGTGGAACCCCAAGGGAGACTATGAGCTGCAACTCGGCTCCAAGGGATTCTTCACGATCATCCTCTACAACCTAGAAGACAAAGATAAAATCTTTGAAGGAGGACCGTACTTTTTCAACTCCGCAGGACTATTCCTCAGATTTTGGACCGAACGATTCAACCCAGACAAAGAGGACTTCACCATGGCTCCGGTATGGATTCGCAAGGAGCATGCTCTAATCGGCAAATTCTTAGGGCTCTGGCCAGCAGAGAGGGACCTGCACAAATGGATCAAACACTGGTGGAACCCCAAGGGAGACTATGAGCTGCAACTCGGCTCCAAGGGATTCTTCACGATCATCCTCTACAATCTAGAAGACAAAGACAAAATCTTTGAAGGAGGACCGTACTTTTTCAACTCCGCAGGACTATTCCTCCGCTTTTGGACCGAACGATTCAACCCAGACAAAGAGGACTTCACCATGGCTCCGGTATGGATTCGCCTGTATTCACTACCGCAAGAGTTCTGGCTGGAAGAGATTCTAATGGGCTTAGGCAACACCCTGGGTCAGTATGTCAAAGCCTCGGAGGCCACAAAGCAACGCAAATACACCTCATACGCCCGAATCTGTGTTTATATGAACATATCCAAGGCCCTCCCTGGGGCGGTAACCCTCGAATATCAAGATGAGGACTGGCAGCAAACCATAGACTATGAGCACATTCCATTCAGATGCCGCAGATGCCACGAGCATGGTCACCTCTATCGAGATTGCCCCATCATTAAGCAAGCCACAAAGACCCCTGAAACCCAGACGACGGACGGATTCACCACAGTCACCTCAAAACGGCGCAACCCACCAAAAAAGCAGCCCCCTCCAGACGGGCAACGCATTGCCACCAAGAACTCCTATACGATTCTGGAACAGCTACCAGAGGACGCGGAGGTCCAGGATCCGCACAAAAATCCCCCTAAAAAGCAAACAGAAGGAAAGGACCCCGACATTCAACAAACCACTGGAGAGATCCCCACGGAAGAACGAGGAGAAGGAGATGGGGACACTCCAATGCTGTTGGACGATCGAGATCTGGCTGGCATAGATCTGGAAAAGTTGGAGGAGGCTCTGAATCAAAAAGACCTGCAAACCCTTCCAGAGGAGCAACTCCGTAAGGTGCACAAGGTCTTCCTGAACTCATCTGCAGGATCCACGGCCCGCCTAGGCATAGCAGTAGACTCGACCTCTGGCTCCAAAAAAATCCTCCGAGAAAGCAAAAGAAGAGGACGAAAAACTGCTCAACAACTCATTAAAGAGGCCGGCAATCTAATGATCAACTCTGGTCAGATACACAAGCTCTCGGAGGGATACCTCCACTCTGCACCCCCCTCTTAATGATGAAGATAGTTACGTGGAACATAAGGGGACTGAACGGCAGATCCAAGCAAAGGATCCTCCGAGATTGCATCATGACAGAGAAACCCGACATTCTGCTGCTACAGGAAACCAAATGCAGAGGTGCAGAAGTCGAAATCATAGCCCAGCAGATCCAAGCAAAGGATCCTCCGAGATTGCATCATGACAGAGAAACCCGACATTCTGCTGCTACAGGAAACCAAATGCAGAGGCGCAGAAGTCGAAATCATAGCCCAGCGTATCTTGTGAAAATGTCGCCTCATCACCACAGATTCTACAGGAGCTTCAGGAGGCCTGGCCATCCTCTGGAACCCAGCACATGTGAATCTCAGCCGCACCTTCTCAACGGTAGGAACATTAACGGCTCACTATGAACTCTTAGGCACCACTCATGAAGGAGCCATTACAAATGTCTACGGACCGCACAGCAATCAGGACAAAGACAAACTCATGCAGTCTCTCGCGCAAATCAAAACCCTGGTGGCAACCCCGAAGTGGATCCTGGGAGGCGACTTCAACATGATCCTGACGCTGGAGGAAAAATCCGGAGGCATCAAGCGACTCGAACAGGACAGCGGTAAGTTCAAAGCTCTCATTGATCAGTTAAATTTAGTAGA
>CBVK0100543206.1:0-17809 GCA_900067695.1 Picea abies | reverse complement strand
ATCCCATTCACTTATGAAATTGATGAAGAATAATTAACCAAATTTACCTGATGTAGAGGCAATTAAAAAAGTTTCATAAGTGAATATATAACCTACGGAAAAGTGAGCTAATCCAACTAATTGTGCTTGAACAATGGAAAGATCTACTGGCTTGTCTCTCCATCGAACTAAATTAGCTAAAGGTGTGCACTCATGGGCCCATGCGAGAGTTTCGATCAGTTCCTACCAATATCCATGCCAAGAAATCAGGAACATAAATCCAGTAGCCCAAACAAGATGCCCGAATAAGAACATCCATGCCCAAACAGATAAATTGTTCATACCGAAAGGATAGTATCCATTAATAAGTTGTGAAGAATTTAACCATATATAATCTCTTAACCATCCCATTAAATAAGTGGAAGACTCATTAAGTTGTGCTACATTACCCTACCATAACGTTATATGCTTCCAATGCCAATGGAAAGTAACCCATCCAATAGTATTCAACATCCAGAAAAATGCTAAATAAAAAGTGTCCCAGGCCAAGATATCTCAAGTAGAACCTCGTTCCGAACCATCACAGGGAAAACTATAACCAAAATCTTTCTTATTTGGCATTAACTTGGAACCACGCGCATCCAAATCACCTTTAACTAGAATCAATGTAGTTGTATGCAAACCTAGAGTAATATCATGATGAACCAAAAAGTCTCCAGGACCGATTGTTAAGAACAATGAATTATTATTATCATTAATAGAATTTAACCAACCAAGTAACCATATTCTCTTACCTGCATCAAATGTTGCACCACTTGTTGAAGATAGGAGTACATCAAAACCATATAAGATCTTACCATGAGCAGATTGTATCCACTGAGAAAATATGGGATCGATCAATATTTGTTTTTCTGGAGTACTGAAAGCAATAATAGCATCATTATGAACATAAAGTCCCAAGGTATGGAAACCTAGTAATAAACTAACCCAACTAAGATGAGATATTATTGCTTCCTTCTGTTCCAACATTCTCACCAATAATTTATCCTTATTCTGCTCTGTATTATAATCCCTAATGAGGAATATAGCTCCATGAGAAAATTCCCCTGTCATAATGAACTCGGCAATGTATTGATGAGTATATAATGCAGCTTGGGTGGTGAAGTCTTGTGCTATGAATGCATAAGCAGGCAAAGAATACATGTGTTGAGATACCAAGGAAGTTATAACCCCCAAAGAAGCTAAAGCAAGACCCAATTGAAAATGAAGAGAGTTATTGATTGTGTTATAAAGACCCTTAAGTCCATGTCCTAATAGGCCTCCTAGAGGAACATGTTCCTCCAAAATATCTTCCATACTGTGACCAATACCAAAGTTGGTTCTATACATATGACCAGCATTTGAAAAAACAAATGCTATAGCTAAATGATGATTAGCCATATCATTCAGCCATAAAATTTGAGTTTGTGGATGGAATCCTCCAAGAAGAGTTAGAATAGAAGTTCCAACCCCTTGGGAGGTACCCAATAAGTGAATACTAGAATCAGGATTTTGAGAATAAATATTCCACTAACCTATGAAAAGCGGTCCTAAACCTTGGGGATACGGTAATACATTCAAAAAATTATCCCATCTGGCATGCTCTCCCCTTGATTCAGGAATAGTGACGTGAACTAAATACCCTGTCCAAGCTAGAGAACTGACTCCGAAGAGTCCTGACAAATGATGATTAAGACGGGATTCGACATTTTTGAACCATGAAACACTAGGTCTCCATTTAGGTTGTAGATGTAATCTACCCACTATTGAAAAAATGGCAGAAACAAATAGCAAGAAAAGAGCTCCAGCATAAAGATCTTTGTTAGTGCATAAGCCAATTGTATACCACCACTGATAAACACCAAAATAAGCAATATTGACCAGACCGGGAGCACCTCCTCGGGTAAAGGCTTCTATAGTTGGTTGACCAAAATGAGGATCCCAAATTGCATGAGAAATGGGTCTTACATGTAAGGGATCGCGTACCCATGCTTCAAAATTGCCTTGCCAATCCACATGGAACAAATTACCAGAGGTCCACCGAAAGATTATAGCCAACTGACCAAAGTGGGAAGCAAAAATTTTATGATAAAGCCATTCTTTGGTAATATCATCATGACTCTCGAAGTCATGTGTGGTTGCAATACTGAACCAAATACGATGAGTAGTTGGGTTCTGGGCTAATCCTTGGCTAAACTTTGGAAATCTTGATGCCATAATGCTTTTCAAATCCTCCTAGCCATTATCCTACTACAATAATTCTTGCCAGGAAGAACACCCATGTTGTGACGATTCCACCCAGAAGGTAATGAGCTACTCCTATAGCACGTCCCTGTACAATGCTCAAGGCTCTAGGATGGATAGAAGGAGAAACCTTCAATTTGTTATGGGCCCAAATGATAGATTCAATGAGTTCTTGTTATTACCCATGGCCGCTAAATAAGAACATTAAACTAAAGGTCCAAATAAAATGAGCACCTAAAAATAAAAGATCGTATGTAGATAATGAAGAACCATAAGATTGGATCACTTGAGAGGCTTGTGCCCATAGAAAGTCACGGAGCTACCCATTAATCGTAATGTAACTCTGTGCAAAGTTTCCTCCTATAATATGAGTTACCACTCCCTGATCACTTATACTACCCCAAACATCGGACTGCATTTTCCAACTGAAATGGAATATTACTATCGAAATTGCATTTACATCCATAATAAACCAAGGAAAACATGATCCTAGGCAGATACTTTACATGTTCCTCCTCTCCCGAGTCCATCACAAGGAAATCGGAAACCAAGATTCGCTTTATCAGGTATTAAATGGGAGCTATGGGCAAATAGAACACCTTTAAGTAAGATTAAAATAGTCACATGGATAGTAAATGCATGAATGTGATGTACCAAAAAATCCACAGTTCCTAATGGAACTGGTAACAAAGCCACTTTGGAACCTATTGTAACCAAATCACCACCTCCCCAAGTTAAACCGGTGCTCGTTGTTACACCGGGAGTTGTTGAACCAGGGGCTGAAGCATGAGTGTTTTGTATCCATTGAGCAAAGATAGGTTGTAATTGTATACCAGTATCTGAGAACATATCTTGAGGATGTCCTAGAGCGCTCATAGTATCATTATGAATATACAGACCAAAACTATGGAAGCCTACGAATATACATACCCAATTGAGGTGTGATACAATTGCATCACGATGTCTAAGAACATGATCTAATAAATTGTTGTATTGAGTAGTTGGATCATAGTCTATTACCATAAAAATTGTTGCATGTGCAGCAGCACCAACTATGATAAACCCACCAATCCACATATGATGTGTGAACAGAGAGAGTTGGGTACCATAGTCAATAGCTAGGTATGTATAGGGGGGAATCGAATACATGTGGTGAGCTACGAAAATAGTTAAAGATCCTAAAATAGCTAGGTTAATAGCTAATTGAGCATGCCATGAGGTAGTTAAGATCTTGTAAAGACCTTTATGGCCCTCCCCTGTAAATGGACCTTTATGAGCTTCTAAAATGTCCTTGAGGTTATGGCCAATGATCCAATTGGTCTTATACATATGACAGGATATCAGGAAAAGAACTACAATAGCCAAATGATGATGCGCAGTATTGGTCATCCATAGACCCCCCCATTAATGGATTTAATCCTCCACGAAAAGTCAAAAAGTATGAATATTCCAACCAATTTAGGGTGAAAATGGGGTCAATCACTTCGCAAAAATGGGATAAAGTTGAGCCAAAAGATCGCGATTCAAAATAAATTTATGAGGAAGTGGTATCTCTTTAGGATCCACTCCAGTGTCTAGAAGTTGGTTAATGGGTAGAGAAACATGTATTTGGTGTTCTGCTCAAGATAGAGACCCAAGTCCTAGTAACCCTCCTAAATGATGGTTCAACATGGATTCTACATCCTAGAACCAAGCCAATTTTGGAGCAGCTTTGTGATAATGAAACCAACTAGAAAAAAGCATTAACGTTGCAAAGATCAATGCACCAATTGCAGTGCAGTAAAGTTGCAATTCACTAGTTATTCCATATGCTCGCCAAATCTGGAAGAACCCAGAGGTTATTTGTATCCCTTGAAAACCTCCACCTACATCCCCATTCAATATTTCTTCACCTACTATTGTCCAAACTACTTGGGCATTGGGTTTTATGTGAGTGGGATCACCCAGCCATGCTTCATAATTGGAGAAACGAGTGTCACGAAAGTACATACCACTTAGCCAAATAAAGATGATAGCTAGTTGACCAAAATGATCGCTAAATACTTGCGAGAAATATCTTCCAAATCATCAGTATGACTATCAAAATTGTGAGCATCAGCATGTAAATTCTAGATCCAAGTGGTAGTATCAGGGCCTTTAGCTAGCATCTTTGAGAAATTCCTAGGTTCAGCCCATTTTTCAAAAGAGGTTTTGACAAGATCCCTCTCTACTAGGACCTTGAATTCTAGTTCTGGTGAGCGAATGATCATTGAGTTCTCCCCTTTCTGAACGGAACATTAATAAGAAGAAACCTGCCAATAGGAATTAGTGAACTTCCAAGTGAGATATCTCAACTCGGTTCTTCCCTTCTTTTCTAGTTTATGACTGGAGTGACTATGATATGGGAGTCGATCTGAGGCAGGTGTTTATTTTTATTATGACATATATTTTAGGTGCTTAATGGACCGAGGGCTATTATGAGCCAAAAAAGGCAATTAAATCGAAGCACACAATTGGTTAAATATTACAGGACGCTTTGGAGAATGATAATTTCTATTATTGGGAAATCGTTTTCATTATTTCATATCTAATTTGATCAAAATCAATGGAATTCTTCTAGAATCCCCAAATTAAGATTCTATCCCGTCAACATCTTATAGGAATATATTGACAATATAAAAAAGAATACCTTTTCTAATTCTATATTGTTAATGGATCTTCTTAATAGGGGTAAAATCCATCTGGAAATGTCTTTCATTAATGATCCATGAATAATGATTAATAATGGCCCGGAAATGGCCCAAGTGACCATGGGCTGTGACCCTGTGTTTATTCTCAGAGGCACTTTCAATGTTCATGAAAAGGAAGGAGTTAATCCTTGCTTATCACAATCGCGATGAGAGAAACGCCAAGATAGCTTAATTGGGCGCCACGCGTCCCTCTCATATCTGACGGTCCTAAACTCACTTGATGATGCTGTGGGCCCCGGGTCCTGGATGCTCCTGGAACCTCACGCATCGAGAATATGATGGAGCTACTCCTTGCACCTCGGAGTCACGATGGGAGAAAAGGCAAGGAGCTTAATCGTGCACCAGGTGCCCCTTTGGATGGACGGCTGAGACTGCTCCGTGACACTGTGGGCCCAACTTTGGGCACTTTCAGTGCTTTGGGGTTCGGGGTTTCAAGATGTGTAATGACATGGAACTCTCATCCTTCAAACTCCCGAATGCTGAAACGCTGACATGACTAGATCTCGCGCCATGCGTCCTTTGGATGGATGGTTGCCATCCTTTCCTGCACACAATATGGGTGTTATCCATTGCGTTAATCTTGGTGCAACTCCACTAACCGTGATTTCCTGCCAACCGTCTATCTTCTCCTATGGATGAATCCAGACCATCGACAATATAATCTCAACCACTTACTTGCTTGGAAGCCTAAAATGAGATTTTTCCATGCTACGTTCAGGTGCTTCTTGTGCAAATTGCAGACCTGAATACTCTTGTGCCCAGGGCAAGAAATGTTACTAACATTAGGCTCCATGGGGGATAGAGTCATCCCTGTGATGCTCTAAGGACTCATTTTGCAGCTCCAGTGCCTTGTTGTTCGGCTATGGGGTCATTTATTTAAACTTAAATACAGAAAGAAAAACAATATTTACAACCACGAAAGAGCCATGCGTGGCTCACAAGAAAAATCTTTTTAGGAAATTCCTATTCACAGGGCCATTGAAAACTTCTTGATCCTTCAAATCCCATACCCTGTAGGTGTTATTTGAGAATACTTCGGATACTTTGAAAGTCTCGATCCACAGGGCTTCAAATTTTCTGTGCTTGCCATTATCTTGTTTAGGAGCGTCCCATTTCAGTACCAGGTCTACTACCCGAAACTCTTCTTTTTTGTCCTTTTTATCAAAAACCTGCTTGATCCTTTGCTGATGGTCCTGAATTTTTCCCATTACCTGCTCCCTCGCCTGCTGGACTTCCACTAGCTGATGAATTCTTCTGATCATGTCATCAGTCTCCTATTAATGATCTTGGAGGAATTTTGCTATAGGAATGGCTAAATGAGAAGGAAAGATAGCCTCTGCTCCATAGACTAATTGGAAAGGAGAGATTCCTATAGATCTCTTTGTGGTCACTCGATCGGCCCCTAGAGCAAATTTCAACCTTGAATGTCATGCCTTCTTGTTGTCTTCCAACAGTCTTTTGATGATCCTTATCAGGCTTTTGTTGGAGGATTCTACTAAACCATTGCCTTGGGGATAGTATGGGGTGGACTGAATTAGTTTGATCCCAAATTGCTCACAGAACTTGGCTAACGGTTCATCCCTGAAAGAGGTTGTGTTATCAGTGACAATCTTACTTGGGCAGCCGAATCTTGTAATGAGGTCCTCTAGGAATCCAATGATTACCTTGTGGGAAGCACTCCTGGTGGGGATAATT
Source organism: Picea abies (assembly GCA_900067695.1). NCBI lineage: Eukaryota > Viridiplantae > Streptophyta > Pinopsida > Pinales > Pinaceae > Picea > Picea abies. Next base: position 11,123 of record CBVK0100543206.1, on the reverse strand, counting down.
TCAATCCACTTGGTAAAGAAATCTGTGGCAGTCAGGATCCATCTGTGCTACCCACTGGAAGCAAGGTGAATTTCTCCAATGAAATCTAGGCCCCATTGCTGGAAAGGTCCTGAAACAACCATAGGATTTAATGGCAAAGACTTGAGCTATCGTTTCCCTGCAAATATTTGACATTTGATGCAAGCTCTGACCCTTCTGCAAACATTGGTGAATACGGTGGGCCAGTATTACCCAGCCTTGAGGATTTTGTAGGCTGTGGTTTTCTAGAAATGATGCCCTCCACATAGGTTGTCATGAAATTTAGCCATGATCTTGTCAACCTCTTACGGATCTACACATTTCAAAAACAACCCCAAGGGGTCTTTCCAATATAAAAATTGATCAATGAGGTAATATCAGACTACTTTGAGCTTCGGAGCTTTTTCCTTGTTTCTTTGCAGGCCGTCTCGAGGCCGCAACTCTTGCAGGAAATATATGAAATCCCTATACCAGGGACATCGAGCCAATGGGGGCTCCCTTTTAGGGTTTATTTCAGACAGTTGACCCTGCTGAATTCCTGAGCATTTGTTGATGAAACTTACCCCCAAGGCTTGGCAATTGGCTTCAGCCAATAGTTTGGCTAAACCTTGACCCTTGATCAATTTGGTAGGCTTTATTTCCAGGTCAAATTCCAGAATCTTGGCTATCCACTTACTCATCCTCCCGTCTATGTCAGGTTGAATAAGAATGTCTTTAACAGCAGTTGAGGGGACATAGGCAATGATTTTTGACTGCAGGACATAGATTCTAAATGCCTTGAGAACCTTTACCAGGGCATAGGCCTACTTCTCCATAGTGTCATACCTGACTTTGGCATCCCTCAATGCTCGGCTGAAATAGGCAATAGGCTGCTCTAGCCCAACCTCGTTTGTCTGTAGTAAAGCAACAGCCACTGTGTCAGGTGAGGCAAAGGAGAAAATAAGGAAATCCTTTGAGTAATTGGGACTGATAAGCATAGGGGCTTCAGTCAGGGCCTTCTTTATTTTCTCAAAGGAATTTTGTGATTCAGAAGTCCACCTCACTTTGTTTCCTTTCCTTAACATGGTTGTTATAAGTTTTACCTCCTCAGCAAAGTTAGGAACAAATCTCCTCAGAAAATTAATCTTACCAAGGAAAGATTGGACCTCCTTCCTGGACCTCGGGATTGATAATGCTTGTATTTCCTCAACTCTACTAGGATCGATCCTGACTCCTTCCACTGCTACTATGTGGCCTAGTAACTTTCCCTCCTGCATGGCGAACAGAGATTTCTTGGGGTTTAATGAAATGCAAAAAATCATGCATTTCAGGAAAACCTTCTTGAGATGACAACAGTGTTCTTTATTAGATTTTGAAAATACTGTGATGTCATCCAGATAGACGATCACAAATTTATCCTTTTTCCCAATGAAGGCTATGTCCATGGCATGTTGAAATTTTGCCCCTGCATTCATTAATCCAAATGGCATCTTGGCATACGTGAATGTGCCCCATGGAGTGGTAAATGTCATCTTTTCCCTGTCCTCAGGCAGAACAGAGACTTGATTGTAGCCAGAGAAACCATCAATCATGGATATCCTGGATGCTCCTGTTACCCTCTGCAGTATATGTTCCATCTTTGGTAAGGGGTAGTTATCCTTTCGTGAGCTCCTGTTCAGGTTTCTGAAATATACACAGAGTCTGATTTCTCCATTCTTTTTCCTTACTAGTACCAAGTTGGCCACCCACTCTGAATATCTCAGTGGTACGATGATTTGGGCTTGTAGTAGCTTCTTCACTTCCCTCTCCATAATAGGCAGCAGCATATGATTAATCTGTATTAGCTTCTACCTAAACGACTTTGCCTCCTTTTTCAACAGGATTTTATGCTCAATGATAGAAGTGTTATATGTTTGAGATCTTCATAGGTCCAAGAAAACACATAAGCAAATTCCTTCAAAATTCCAGCGTATTCAGACCTTTTCTCTTTTGCCAGACTTTTTGATAATTTGACATACTTGGGCTCACTCTCAGTACCAATGTTGCACTAAATAGTACCAGCGTCATCCTACGATATTTCCCCTTTTAATGACACATCATTTCTATCAAAAATCCTTTCCAAAGGAACCAGTCCCCTTGGAATATGGTTGTTGGGGAGCTGTACAATGTTACGCTCTGCTATTTTACTCAGAAACTTACCCCCATCAAGCTTTTCTTCAGAGACAGAGTCTTGGTCAATATGCATCTCTAAAAATTCTTCAACGGTCTCCAAGAATATTTTGACCTCAAGATCATCCTCGAATACCTTCCAATGCTTGACATTGTCAGGTATGGAGGGCCTATATTTTACTTCTACATCATATTTGAATTTGGGTGGCAAGGGCACTTTGAAATTTCTTGTTGATGTAGCCAAGGAATACGCCACTTTATTCTTCTCTCTTGAGATGAAAGAAATATTAAATGCTGAGAAGAAAATGTCAATTAGGTCCCAAACCTCATTTCTGTAGCTTCTGATTTGAGTATGCTTAGCCTGATAAGCGTTTCTAATCTGCTAGACCACCAATTCTACATCTCCGAACACTACTACTTCTTGAATTCCCATTTCCCTTGCAGCTCGTAATCCCAGGACAAGAGCTTCATACTCTGCCTCATTGTTGGTATCTTCAAATTCTAGTTTGTATGAAAGAGACATGGTTTCCTGAGCAGGTGACACAAAAAACACCCCAGCACCAGCGCCTTCCCTGGAAGAGGCTCCATCAAAAAACATTTTCCAGACGGGGGAGATGGGGGAAGAAAATTCATGAGGAGTGGTGGGCCACTTTTTGAGTTTAAGAGGAGGCTCGAGAGCATGAGTGAGTTGTAGTAGACTGGAACCCAAATCAGTGTCCAAGTCAAAAATAGGATGGTTGGTAGGATTGGCTTCATCACTGATTATATAGGCCAATTGGGCTTCCCTGTATAGCCTTCTATGTTCTCCTCCAAACACTGGGATAGTAGCATATGTGAGGTCCATATGAAAAGTTCCCCCCAGTCATTTTATCCAAGATCTTGATAATAACATTCTAAACTTGGGGGGGACATTAGCCACTACAATATCCATGACCACACTTTTCATGGGAAACTGAAACAGGGTCACAACCAGGTCTTTGATAACTCCTAGACATTGAACTCTTCTGGAGTCAAAGGAATAGAGGTCATGATAGGCTCGGGTGACTTCTATCCCTAACTCTTCCATGACAGTTTTGGGCATGAGGTTGAGAGAATCCCTCGAATCCATCAAGTAGTTGTGCAGTACCTTGTCATGTATGTTCAAGGAAGTGTAGAAGGGAGGGGATGAGTCATTCATGTCTTCTACCATAGGACCTAGAATAACTGCAGGCTTTTCATCTTGCAAATTGATGGAGTCTGTGGGAAAGCATGAGACCTTAGACTATAAAAGCTCAGAGAAGCATTTCTTGAACCCTTCATGTTTAATCAATTCGGTTAGGGTCACAGGGATTCTAATATTTTGAATTTCATGATCGAAATTAAAAGAAGATGTAAGCTTCAGAATTTCTCTTATTTCGGGGACATGACTCTGGACTATGGGAGAGAGGGGTCAAGGATTCTTACCTCTGTGACTATCAGCTACTTCATTAGCAGGTTTCTCTGTTCTAGTGGATTGCTCAGGAACCTCAGATGCTACTATCTTTTTCTTAGACCTCAAATCATACCTGCCTTGGCTGTCACTAGCCTTGTTTTCCTTTCTTAGTTCATTTAGCTGACTGTCCATGAGAGAATCTTCATATGCTGACTGAGTGAGATGAGGAAAAGTGGGGGGTGTCCCCAAAACAATGGATTTCAGGATCAATCTCATATGTTTCCCCTTCTTCCCCCTCGGCCACAAAATTGTTTTAGAAAGGGGCCTGAATTTTCTGGTCTTCTCTGTCTCTTCCCCTCTCTCTTTGCACAATTAGGGAAGTAATATTGTTTGGCCTCCTAAAACCTCCTTTGTTTTTGGCATTTTGAAGGCCCTTGTATTCTTGACTCCCTTCCACCTTCATTCTCTCCATCTCTGTAGACAGATACTTCACCATCTTGGTCAGTTCATCCACTTGAGGGTGGGGCACCGATGGGCCAGAAGTTGAGGTTTATGATCTTCCCTTTCTTCTGTTTGTATCGGCCTTGTTCCTCAGTCTATCAGCTGCTAATACATTAGATTCCACCTCTATGGTTGCATCTTGAATTTGAGCTAAGGAGGTGTCTCTTCTTTCTCTCAATAAAAGACAGAAATCGGGGCCAAACGCACTAGCATAAGAAATCTTGGCCGAGGCTTCTGAGGGTTTTATCTCAGCAGGAATTTTATTACACATCTTATTGAATATTTTTGGAGAACTCAGAGACAGACTCTCCTTCCATCTTCTTCAAAGACCCGAACTCTGTCATGTAATACATGAAATCTTTCCTATCTCCCCACTACCTCAGGAAATCACTGTCCAGAGCTTTGATCCCAGCAATAGATCCAGGGGCTAATCCTCTAAACCACTTCCTCACCTCACCATCCAAGCTCTGGACAAAAACTCTCATCCAGACATCTTCATTTTCAATGTTCAGGTTGTCTGCATAATTGTAGAAAGTAGCCAGGTGCTCTTTCGCAGTTATGTCCCCTTCCCCGGTGAACTTGGGCATATACTTCAAGTAATCTTTAGCAGGAAGAGGATTCATAGGATGGGGTAGGATTAAGGGATCATATCTGGCAGCAACTATGGCATCCATTCTATTTGGAGGGGGATTAGCGCCAACCATAGGAATATTAGGTGGAGGAGAACTTGGAGGAGAAGGGGCTCGCGAAGGGGCTACTGGGAATGAGTCTCGGAGTGGAATGGGAAACAAAAGGGGATTCAAGGAGAAGGATAATGGGATTAAGTCAGTAGATGCTCCTCTTTGTGCAGGAGTGGTAATAGTAAAAAGAGGAGGAGTGGGGAAATCTTCTGTGGTCCTGGGTCTACGCCAAAGTATAGCTTCAGAGGAGAGGGGAGTGACAAGGGTTTCTCCCTCCAATCCCAGACCAGGAGGGGAAAAGTCAGCAGGAACACTCCCAAAATTTAGGAAATGGGAAACCTCTAAAAGAGATCGGTTAAGAAACTGAGGAGGAGAAAATGAAGTTCCTACAGAAGGAGATGGTGCATTACCTGGTTCAGTGGTGGAAGCTTCTTCTTCAGAGGCCTTTCCTTTTCTGAGAACCACCTCTGGATCAGTTTCAGGTGTAGCTAGAGGCATTTGTGGATGAGATCGCGTGTGTCTGCCTCTGAAAGCTACGATCAACACGGCAGGTTTGCCACAGTGGATTCATCACAATGGAGTCGCCAGGTGCACAGTAGCAATCTTTAAAGGCTCTGATACCTTATGCACCTTCAGAATCAGAGGCTCAATGTCATTCAATCCCGGGGAAAATTTTCAACTTCGTCCCCGGCAATGGCGCTAGAAATGTTAGCATCATAAGTCACTCTTGGATTGCTTGTAGGAGAAGAGCCCAATGCCCATCAGTTTTATGTCACGATAGATTTTAATGGATGATCAAATGGGTAGAGACTTGGGGAGATATCACTCTAACTCGGGGACTGGTTCTGGCATGTAAGGAACAAAGGAGGTCTTGATCTAACTTCAGTCAGTGAGTTGATTTAAAGATGAGTAGGTTGAAGACTTGATGAGAGAAGTGAACAAACTACCTCAGGCAATAGACCTTTTAGTAGTTTGTAGAAGAAAAACTATGAATGCAATATCCTCTTAGTTCAGGGCTTCAAGAAACTGAAAGGGGGACTTGATTGGATCCTCCAATTCCAAGTCGTTCAGCACTAAGAAAATCACAGAGACCGATTAGAAACAATGCAACTATTACAGTGATCCAACCTACATCATCCTATGACAGTTACAACTCGACTGGATCCTCCAATTCTGAGCTGCTCTAATACAGTGTAAACAAAGACGTGAAAGAAACTGACATTCATAAGGCAAGAAGTCTCAAAAGTCCACACATAACCAAGAATAACAGTGCTTCATTAAATCTTTACAACCAGGAGCCTTGATCAACCATCGATGATTACAAAATACAAAGACTGAGTCTATATACATAGAAAAACTTGCCTAACTGAGGTGTGCTCATTCATCCAAGGCTTGGTGTCCCTTCAGCCAAATTCGGATAGATATTCTTCATCAGATGCCACCTTAACTGTGCATGGATCCTGCAAGGGGAGTAGTTGATCCATTAAGTGTCGAGTTGGCATGTACAGACCTCTCTGACTAGTCGAGGACTTGGCATGGCTTCTTTGGAAAAAATTGGTACACAGGACCCTCTCGAGCATACAGCTAGCCAGACCCTCCATACTTTACACTTAATGAATGAGGAGAGGTTTCAACCACCCCTTCTCACCTTCATTTACTCCAAGCGAAAACCAGGATTGAGGTCAAACCAAATGGCACTTGAATATTGTGACGATCCCTTCTCTGACCAAACTTGACGCCTTTGGCCCCTCTCGCACAGCTCTTTTTATTTCCCAAGTGACCAAGGGCTGTGACCCTATGTTTATTCTCAAAGGCACTTTTGGCGTTCGTGAAAAGGAAGGAGTTAATCCTTGCTTATCACAATCGCGATGAGCGAAACGCCGAGATGGCTTAATTGTGTGCCACGTGTCCCTCTCATATCTGACGATCCTGAACTCACTTGAAAATGTTGTGGGCCCCGGGTCCTGGATGCTCCTAGCACCTCATGCATCAGGAATATGATGGAGTTACACCTTGCACCTCAGAGTCACGATGCGCGAAAAGGCGAGGATCTTAATCGCGCACCAAGTGTCCCCTTTGGATGGATGGCTAAGACTGCTCTGTGACACTGCGGGCCCGACTTTGGGTGCTTTCGGTGCTTCGGGGTTCAGGGTTTCAAGATGTGTAACGACATGGAACTCTCATCCTTCGAACTCCCGAATGTCGAAACGCCGACGTGACTAGATCTCGTGCCACGCATCCTTTGGATGGATGGATGCCATCCTTTCCTGCACACAATATGGGTGCTATCCATTGCATTAATCTTGGCGCAACTCTGCTAACCATGATTTCTCGCTAACCATCGATCTGCTCTTTGGATGAATCCGTACCATCGACAATATAATCTCACTCGCTTACTTGCTTGGAAGCCTAAAACAAGATTTTTCTGTGTTGTGTTCGGGTGCTTCTTATGCAACTTGCAGACTTGAATACTCTTGTGCCCAGGACAAGAAATGTTACTAAAAGGATCAATGATAGGACATCCAATACATTGTAAACATATGATTATTACACTTAAACCCAGTGATTCTATTCCACCCTTTTCAAAACAATAAAATGAAAAAAAAAATTGAAACTAAATGGCCCTCTGTTCATATAGAATTTTAACTCTAGATACATGCAATAGATCTGTATCAGGTATCAATGGAAGAGTGTAGTTGGACCCACAGAAGAAATTGACCTATGGATAGCATCATTATGGGAAAGGTCGTAATCGAAGAGGAATTATTACCGCAAGACACAGGGGAGGGGGTCACAAGCATCTGTATCGTCAAATTGATTTTCGACGGGATAAGGAACATATATCGGGAAAAATTGTAACCATAGAATATGACCCTAATAGAAGTGCATACATTTGCAAGGTGCACTACAATAATGGTGATAAGATGTATATTTTGCAACCCATAGGGGTCATGATTGGAGATATTATTCTTTCTAGTCCAAAAGCTCCTATATCAATAGGGAATGCCCTACCTCTGAGTGCGGTTTGAATTATTAATTCAAGTGATCAAAAGAAACCGATTGGGTTTACAGCAAAATATATAAATCTATCACTGATCCAACTAGGACACTTTTAAGGGATGAACCCCAAAGGGAAACTGAGGATAAATGACAGCAGGTGATTGGATCCAAAAATTGTTCATATTGGATCATTGGTTCCGAAGATATGATAATATGGACAGGACCAGATTTTTTTATCTGAAGCATGAACAAACTGGGATAGAGGCACCCTCAAAAAAGACAAGTTACTCACATTTGATCTGATGGTCAAAGGCGGATTCAGAGCTGGACAATGGCAATAATTCCCAAAAGGAAAATATGGGGAGAAGAAAAAAAGTAGAAAGAGAGAGAAGAGAAAAAGATGTTTAATATTCCTCCTACATTATCCATAACATACAAAAGTATTAGTGTAATTTGATAAAGTCATTCATTTTGAATGCTACATAAAGAATATAAGCCAAATGATGGAATAGAGAGACCTAGGATGTAGAGAATCAAGACATAGAGAATACAATAGATTCCCTTTCTCATCTGGATTCTATTTAATCAATATATGTAAATATCATCTCATATACATCTAGAAAGTTGTATGCCCTAAGAGAGGCTTGTACAGTTTGGGAAGGGATTTTTATTTATCAGAATAAGAGTCTACTTCAACCAATATTACCTTAGGCACGGCTATACATAACATAGAAATAACACTTGGAAAGGGTGGACAATTAGCTAGAGCAGCAGGTATTGTAGCAGAACTTATCGCAAAAGAAGATCAATCGGCCACATTAAGATTACCATCTGGAGAAGCTCGTTTAATATATGAGAACTAGTCAAAAACAATTGGACAAGTGGGTAATATAATGTAACACCCTGTTTCCCCCATCTTGTAAATATAACTGGACTGTCCAAGAACCATGGCAAACTCATAAATGTGAATATGTGATGTAAATGGACCTTGAGGAAAAGGTCAATAAATGTGAATAACATTTTGAATTATTGCAGGACTGTTGAGAGGGGATGTGTAGAAAAAGAGACCACAATGGCGGTGGAGGGCACCTAGAAAGGTGGCGTTAAATTCCACCGAGAATTTATATCGTATTTGGACTCCACTGACCCAAAGAACCAAAAGCGGCTCGCTGGCCTTGAATTTAATGCCTTGCAGGCTGGCAGGTTGATGGCTTAGTGAGGGATGGGGAGGTGAACCACCAATCCATAGATTCGTCAGGCCTGATCAGCGCGAGGGTAATCGCACCACACGCAACCTCGCAAGAGGATAAGGCGTGGAGAAGAAGTGATTCGAGAGGGCAGACGTGAGGGGAACTCTGGCATTATGCAGAGTGAGTGATAGCAGAGAGGAAGGATTGCAACCTTCACTCCTGGTCACTGGCAGACAGAGAGACGCAGTCTCACAGCATCGTGGTCTCAGCTCGGGGGTGGCTAGTGGTAAAATCGTTGGGATTCGCTACGCCTACGGTTGGGTGGAAACGAGCACCCCTCTCAGCAGTTGCACTCACTTCTGGTGTCATTTCTAATAAGTGTTTTACATATTGCATATTGAAATTCATATACTGACATATATGCTCATAAAACTGTGAAATTGTGAACGATTACAGTATAAGAATGTCTGCGCAGTGTTTTGACAAGAAATAATAGATATATGCTTAGAAAAGAAAATGAATGAATTGGCTTATGACTGATAAATGAATTTAATTATTCATGAGTTGAACCAAGTCAGACTTCCAGCTCGTACTCAGGAATTTGTTTCCCCTTATCTGTCTCCAGGAGTGCCCCGGAATAGATCTCTTCACAGAGATTCCCTCCTAGGAAAGGTTTACCAAGAACCTGGAAAAAGGACTTGAACATGCAAGCCCTAACAATCCTGTACGAGGAGGAATGACCCTCTTAAAATCTTGAAGTAACAGCGTAGGGATAAGTATCAATCGATGGACGAGATCCCATCGAAAGATTCCCAGGTCATTCACAACCATTAGATTAATGAAAGAAATAAGGGCGTTACATACCTCGCCCCTTTTTCCTCTATCTTCGTGAATAGCGAGGAAATCGGGATTGTAGACCCCCACAATCCATGAGAACATATGGACCGTTGATTTTTCCACACCCATGAAGTAGTGGAAGAGTGCACAAGGTGGGACAAATTAGAGCTATTAGATCTTAGCTACGAAAACACGACAGCCGTTGGATCTGTTAAAAGATGCATGAGGGTTAAGCCCTCGTGAATAGGAGGTTGAAAGTTCCGACGAGAGGCGTGACCATCGGGATATCGGCATTCGTGAAATCGGGAGTCACGATGACATGAAGTTGGGGATTTTCATAGTGAAAATCCCAAAACCAATCTAAACCATCCATCTTAGGAGGACGCATGGCAGAGATCGAGAGTCCATCGGTATTTCAGATACCGAGGATTTGAGTTGACAAAGTGGTATCAGAGTGGATATCGGGGATATCTAGGATGTGAGGAGAGTCACTCAATACCAGGAACCACAAATTAGCGAGATTTGATCTGGACCATTCGTTTGGGAGCAGACGCGTGTCATGAGACTACCCACAGCTGGGACTCAGGCATCAGAGGTTGGAAGAGGAAGTCGTTCGACTTCACAAGTGGCGAAAGGGTGAGAGCTCTATGTTGTGGGCCTAGCTGATGTCACATCAGGATATCATCACTCTAAATATCGGAGTTCTCGAGGTTGAGGAAGTCGGGACACTCCAAGTCTCAAAACAGAGAGATTGGATCAGGTTCGTCCATCAGCTGGGGATACGTGGCAGAGATCCAGACTATCGGGGGAAATCCTGATAGAAGGACAAATCGGTGCATCGTAGTTCGGTGTTTTGCAAGTCCTAAGGACAAGACTTCCGAAGAATTCGAAGTTGCGAAACAGCGAGAGGCGATCAGGACCATCCATCTTGAGGGGATGCATGGTAGTGATCGGGGCCTCAAGGAAAAGTCCTGAAAGGAGAATCATCAATCGGGAAATCGTGAGTCGAGATATCAGGAATCTCGTGGACAAGAAGTCCTTGCAACTTGGAATCGTGAAGTCCGAAACCCCGACCAAGGGGAGAAAGCTCCGTTGTTGTGGGGCCTAGCTGATGTCAGGTTGGACAATCGGGGATCGGGATATCAGGAATCCCGTGGACAAGGTGTCCTTGCAGTTCGGCATTGCGATGTCCGAAACCCCGATAGGAGATAGGGATATGGTCACGAGGATAGTGGTCACGTGGACCAAGAATCTAGCTAGAAGGGGCTAAGGGCCAAAGCCGAGGAGTTGGCTCATCAGATTTTGGGAGATCAAGAGTGTTAGGATATTTAGACACTT
>CBVK0100543205.1:0-17811 GCA_900067695.1 Picea abies | reverse complement strand
TAAGGTCGCAGATCTAACGATAGAAATTATGTTAGGGTTTTTTTCCCTAGAAGGAAACCCTCTTTTATGAGGGAAATGTATTGCGGCTATGTAGGTTGGTGAGTATTGTATTCTGAGAGAGGAGACTGTGAGAGAAAGAAGAGGAAGTTACAACGGGTTTTGCTGTAGGTTGTATCCCTTCATTTTGCTAGATAATAATAAAGAAAGGACCTGGCAATTTCTCTGGTGGACGTAGCCCACACTGGGTGAACCACGTAAATCTGTGTCTCTCTTGTATTGTGTATCGTCTGTGTTTTGTTTCCGCATTTTTTTTATTTTATTGCTCCGCAGTCCTTCTTTTCTAACAACATTCCCTTTACTTTGATTGCTCAACTCCGAATGAGGTGTAATATTAATTGTTTAATAATTATAATATTTAAGAATAATCACCAGATCTATTTAGACTCTAATCGTTTACTCCTTTATAATATTAAGAATGACCATTTGAAAAAATAGCAAGGTTAATATATATAATTGTAATGTTTAAAACCTAATTGGTTGTCACATTCCAAACAAGAGAGGTGTGCAAGGTATGGAAAGTATTTTTTAACTTTGACATTGTTTGGCCCCTCTCTTGCCACAGTGTGGTCCATATCATGTAGTAGTTGTCATAGTTACCAACAAAGTAATATTGTTCCTTGAACGCATCCACAAACAAATACCAAGCGGGATCGACCCCATATATTCTAGACTCCTCTGTGGAAATTTTCTCCCAGTAAGTTTCCCACCAATGTTTGACATGGGGGAGAGTCTTAAGGAGTGCAAAGGTGATAGTTTCCCTATCAGAAAAATTGTGATTAGAGAAATAACCTTCTAGTAGATTTAACTATTTTTCTAGGGCATCCACATCTATCTAACCTTCAAATACAGGAATATAAAAATTTACTTGTACCTTGAAAGGATAGGTTCCTCCAAATTAGTTGCTTGATAAATGTGTTCCTTCTGTTATCGGAAGGCATTGAAGGATGTGGGCAAAATTCTCTATCATTTCGTCCCTCTGTCGTGTGAGATATTGCTCCAACAACAAATTAATAGAATCTTCTGATCCATCATTTTTCTTTTCTTCTACCATGGAGGGTTTATTGGCCATGTGAGAGACATTTTCCTCAAGAGAGACAATATCAAGACCCAATTTTCTATACTCGTACCCCGTCGGGGACATGCACTGAAAAATGATCAAGAGCATCCTACACTGATACCATTGATCTGAATTATTTTTGGCACGAAATGAGAGCGGATATATAATAAAGAAATGTACAAAGATATATCATATATCCAATAATATAACGAAGAAATATCATATATATAACAATAAACATATACATACGGTAAGACACAATTTCTATTCATGAGCGAAATGTACAAAACTATAGAAATACAAAGTGAAAGACTCGCTAGAATGGAAAAAACTTATCTTTGAGAAGAGATGTGTCGACTATAATCACTTGCAAAAATATGATCATTACAATGAGTCTCCAAAGGCATTTTTAGCACAAGAAAATCCAAAACCCTAACCCCGAAAGATGAAAAGCCAACAATTTTGTGGACCCCATTTTGGGTAGTTTGGTGTATCAACTTCCTGGGGGCATAACTTTGGAATACGATCTCTATTTAGGGTGCATGATAGCTCATTGGAAAGGTATCGATGAGGAGATTCATTTTTAGGGATCAATTAGAGATTTTGGCAAGAATTGAGGTTCCCGGTTGTGAAAAAATGTTGTTTAGGCCCTCAAAATGTCCCTGAAAGTTTGGGACCCCAAAAAATGCTAAAAATAGTAAATTGCCAACAATCTGTTTTGAACCAATTGGAATAGGTGGGTAGCCACTGAGATACACTTGGATAAAAAATAATGTGTTACCATAACTCTTACAGAAGTTGTAGAGTGACTTGTACATGGAATAGTTCTTAAAAATATGAAATTCTTAGCACAATTTAGACTTTTACACAGAAGGGAAAGAATTTCAAGTCTTCCATTACTCAGGCACCAAGCTTCAATTTCTGGTTGTAGTATGATAGTTTCCATTTTTATTATTCAATTATTTGAACATTTAAATGGTAATTTAGGAACTTGATGAGTATTTACTAGAGTTTACCATTTGTTCAACTTTACCCAAAAAACATAGAATTTCACGTTTGCATTTATAAGTTTATGTAATTATTTTCTTAATTTGTTTTCTAGAATATTACATGGCTTGAAAATTAAAAATCCTCCATGGTAAATTCCTATTTTTACCAAAATTTACCAATCTCCTAATTACAAGCATTTCTTTCCTATTTTTAGGGATTAGTCATTATTCCCAATCTTTCCCTTTGGACCACAAATTTACTAGGTAATTCCAAGTACAATTTATTTCTTATCAAATTCAAACGGAATTTAATTATCCACAATATGTCAATTTCTAAATTTCATTTTTGTTTCAAATTTAGAAACTAAAATTGCATTTCTCATTCTTTTCCTAATATGTTTTTTTAAAATACTTTACCTCTTCTTTAATGAGTGAATTCCTCTCTTGTTCTCAATCAGGGGTCTGATATTCCTTCAAGTTCTGAGTCTAGTAGATTTTCAAAACTAGTAGAGAGGCCAAACCAACTGCCCAACCTTCAAGTTTCTAACAGAAATTGCATTTTCATAATTACCAAGTTGTTTTTGTGAGGACTTTAGTGGCTTGAATTTACTCATACTTTGGGATTTGTTCACATAGACTATTGTAAGTGACCAACCAACTCTCTGTTCATAATTTGTGTGATAACCCATTACTAACAACTTCCCTCTCAAAACAAAGACAGGTAGGAAGCCAACAACAAAATATATTTTCTTAATTTATATCATATTTCACAACCAACCGAAAAAATAAAGTGACAATTATACCATTAATAAGAATAGCAATTCTTCAAATAGCTAACACATGAAATTCTATAATATTAAACAAACGTTTCTTGGAAACACAAGGCACAAGGACACTTATCTAAAATTTAGGAATTGTTGGAAACTGTTGAAGGGTGTGTCACTTTCCACCCAACCATAGGCACAACTAATGTTGGTATTTTGACAGTTGATCACCCTCGAGCCAGAGTATGATGCCATGAGAGGAATTATTATTTTACTCAGAATAATAGAAATATGAAGGCCACTCTCTTTCATCTACAAGAACTCAACAAACCAAGTCTTCACCATGCTCTAGTCCCAATGCATCTCTTGGACCGTCGATCCCTATGATCGATAATTCTTAGTCAAAAAATGAGAATATCAGTTTTGGAATGTATTCTTCCCTTATGGGTACTTTCGACTTCTCGGCACCGAACCATCACGTTTAAGCCATGTCTAGTAGGCTCGTTTCAACAGGGAGGTCCATTCCTTTCCGCACTTCCTATTTTAGTGAACCTTGGACCCTACCTTCCTCAACTTCGTTTTGTGAGGGTCAACCACATGTTGGCATTATATCCCCAACCTTTGGTAGTCATGTTGGAGATGGGTCGAAAACCTCTGCTATTCATGTTGAAGACCAACAACCAACCACTACAAGTCATGCTGGGGGCACAAGTCTAGTCATTGCTAGTCATACTGCACATACATCACCAACCTCTGCTAGTGATGTTGGGGATTCATCACCAACCTCTGCTAGTCATATTGGGGATTCATCACCAACCTCTGCTAGTCATGTTGGGGATTTGATACTAGCCTCTGCAAGTCATGCTGGGAGCATGTCACCAGCCATTGCAAGTCATGTTGGGGGCATTCATATGATTGAGAATCCTAGATGTGTAAGACATAAGCCCAAGTTCCTTTGTAGGCTTTGCAAAGGAGATCACCTTACTTGTTTGTGCCCAAATACTATTGTGGTACAAGAAGCATGGTCCTTTCCTGGGGGCCCTTCAAGTTCTGATTCGTCTTTGGTTTCCCAACCTTTGTTGGTTGATACAACAGTCATGTCGATCCAGTCTTCACCTAACACCCTGCTTCCTTTAGGACTTGATGCATCTCTTGGCCTTGTTGTCTCGCATCCTATTCAACCAACAATTGAAGAAGTGGTCGTGCTGATGCAATCTTTGGCTAATCCCACTCTTCTCTTGGAGAGTGACAAGCCTAAGGAAGTGAAATTGCTAATTAAATCTTTGGCCAATACCACTCTTCTTTTGGAGGGTGATGTGTCCTTCAACCATGTCCTTAGAATTTCTAGTTCTATACCTTCTTCACTAGGGAGCATTCCACTCTCTTCGAGTATGCTCCCTCCAAGTCCTAGGGTGGCCTCCTTTGATTGGAATGACCTTGTAGAGTCTCGACTTCCTTCTTCTACACCCTTCAAGATAAGGGGAATTCTTCAATATATTGTAGATAAGGTAACCTATGTAAGTAGTTTATCCTCGTCGACTTGGAAAGATTTGGGTTTTCCCAAGCTTGTGTCAGCTCATCATAAGCCACTGACCTTTCACAGAAGTCTTGCATGGGAGCCTTGGCCTCCCCCATTATATGCTTCTTAGAACAACATCCCTGAGTCTTAGTTAATCTCTTTAGTGACTCGTTTTCAAAAAACGAAAATATTTCCAAGTGATTTTCCCCTTTCACACTCGTTAAATTGGATTTGAAAGGTCATGAGTCTTAGTTAAGCTCTTTTTCGACTCGTTACCAAAAATAAAAAAGATCGCCGAGTGATCTTGTATTTTTCACACTCATAAATTGGATTTGAAAAGACATCTATTTGGCACAAGTTTACCCCATTTTCACACCAAGTAGACTAAAATACATAAAAAAGGACATTTTTTGGCATTAAGTTGTGATTGCATCTCATGCCCTTTCTTGCAGTATTGAGACTATAGTCGGTTCTTGCTTTTTGTTATAAATCGTTTGCCTCAACAGTTTTGCATCCTCAACCAAGCAGAGCCTTGTTTATACCCTTCAAAATTTGACACCCTATACCTATGAGGGAACATCCCTTGAGTGTCCATATCCTGCATGCATTTCCCTGCATTGAGCATAGGTATATTCCACTGCTAGAACTAGTTTTTCTTACTTGCGACACTCATTTCCTTCTCTGTATCATAGCATTCATTTGTCTATAAAAAATAAAAAAAAGAAGGGGGGGAAGGGAGTATTATCTTATGTTGGCAGCAGTCGTGTCGCCTTTGAACAGAACACAAAATTATTTGAGTCCATTCTTCATCATAATTTTGGGATTAGCATGGCCTTAGGAAGATGAGCTCATTACAGAGTCTTCTCTACCAACCGGTTACTCTTCCAGTCCCTACAAAGAATTTCATTGATGCCTCCT
This sequence comes from Picea abies, assembly GCA_900067695.1. Classification (NCBI taxonomy): domain Eukaryota; kingdom Viridiplantae; phylum Streptophyta; class Pinopsida; order Pinales; family Pinaceae; genus Picea; species Picea abies. Next base: position 12,504 of record CBVK0100543205.1, on the reverse strand, counting down.
GCATCTCATGGTTTCATCATTGGGTCTATGCTACCAGAGTCCTCCATATGTTTCATGCTCTTGTTCAAAGGAAGTATATCAACCTATGTTGAACACTCCTCGGAACCCTTGGCGTTGCATGTCAGCCATACCCTCAGTTTGTCTCAGAATCACATGATACCTTATTCCTATCGTTCACCCTGGCCCTACTTTCATCATCGGTAGGTCATCTTGAACCCAACCGTCGACATTTCATCATTGGTCGTTGACTGGGTGGTTTCCCTTGTGTTCGATGGAAAGACATATATTCACACATTGGGATTCGTGTAGTGTATTGGATGTCATTAGCCTTATTGGTGGTTTCCTCTCCTTTTTCAGTAGTTTTCATCATTTGTTTCTATTCAAGGTGTCTTTTTCATGTACCGCTTGCACTTGGCACATGTGAAATATGCACCGAGTTGTTGGTTCATGAAACTTGTTCTTCATTTGATATCCACCAAATCATGAATCTCCTTCTTTGTACCTCATGCTGAATGATGAGAGATTCCTTAATGTTCTCCTTTCAGTGGGTCTCTTACCATTGAAATCAACCCATTTATTCTGGAAACAAGACCTAGCATCTTATGAGTACCTTGAGGCTTGCAGTCATTAGTGGCAGGCTCTCTCACCATCGACAGTTGGGAATACATCAATGTCTCCTGATTGATGGATTCTTCAGGTGTTCGACACTAACTCCTCTATTCATACTTGTAAGAATGTATTATGTGCCTTGATACCTACTTTCATTATCGGTAGACTGTCTTGCATTTGTTAACGGTATACATCAATGACTGGTAATCAAACGATGTCTCATTATGTTCAACCTCAACTCATTTATTCACATGATGTAGACTTGCACCTTTGGCTTATTGTGTAGAAGACTTAAAGACATCATTATGTGGCCGCATCTTTCTTGAGTTGTTGTTTCCTTTTCATTGGACTAGTACCTATATGACTTCAGTGATCATGGGAGATCAGATTGTACTCCATGGTATACAGATATCTTTAGATTGGTTTTGAGACTGGTTCTTCTTGGCCTTGTTCGTAACTATGACAACTATTGGCATATAACCACATTTGTATTTGCCTATCCATGGCCACAGACACCTATTTGATATATTTTCACATGGATCTGTAGTGTATTTTTGGCAGCCATGTATGCAAAGTCAGTGCAGAATGTAATGAGCAATCAAGTTCATCCAGCTGGTTCCCTACCACTCCACTTCTGGGTTATTTATAATGTATTTAGGAATTACTGGCAACTGTTGAAGGGTGTGCCACATTCCACACAACCATAGGCACAACTATTGTTATTATTTTCTTAGTTGATCACCCCCGAGCCAGAGTATGATGCCATGAGAGGAATTATTATTTTACTCATCATAATAGAAATATGAAGGCCACTCTCTTTCACCTAAGGGAACTCAACAAACCAAGTCTTCACTGACTAGATTCATATCATGCACCCTGGCCCTACTTTCATCATTGGTAGGTCACCTTGAGCCCAACAGTTGATATTTCATCATTGGTCGTTGACTGGGTGGTTTCCCTTGTGTTCAATGATAAGACATCTATTCACACATTGGGATTCATGCAATTTCTTGGATGCTATTAGCCTTATTGGTGGTTTCCTCACCTTTGTTACCATTTTTCATCATTGGCTGATATTCAGAGGGTCTTTTCATGTACTGTCTACCAATGTAAAGTCTGCAGACATGGTGATAAACCAGTTGAAAGAGTTATCTTTAAGACAATCTGTAGAAGGGCCAACTTCATTTATGTCTTCCAACCCCACTCAGTCAGCAGATGTACACTCCATGCAATCATCGACCAACAACCAGGAGGGAATAAGAGGAAAGCACGCGATAACTGTAAGGGTGGGAAAAATGGTAATAAACCCAAGGACAATAATAATAATGAGAAGACGGGTAGTAATGTTGGAGAGGGAAAATGAGAAAGACATAAGGTGAAGTTTTCCTGTAAGCTTTTCACATATGATCACCTTACCCTTTATGCCCCAAACTTATAGAAGTTGCGTGGCTTTTAGATCAATTTCCCACCGTGATGATGAATCCATTCCCACATAATCAACACTTAGCCTTGAGCTCCTCAAATGCTAAAAATGTGGCTGGTGGAGGTCAAAACCAGCATTCAGAAGATGACGACCGTTTATGTGTCAATATGGTTGATGCAAAAATCGATGTAGCCACTCAATCTTGAGACTATAGTTCTAAACAAACTATTCCTTGTCTAGAATCTCCTCCTCCTCTAGAGACGACTTTACAGATTGAGAAACCAGAGCCACCACCTCATATTCTGAAAGGAGTACTCAAGCACTCTACCCATAATCAAAATTCTAGAGTCACTCAGAACTACTCTATTGTTGAGGACCTGGTTCAAACCCTTTGTGCGATGTCAGCTTTGGAGGTACTCTAGATGTGTCCTTCACAGAGGAATGCCTTACTCTCTTCTTTAGGAGCTCTAGAACCTAGTGTCTCAAAATTTATCAAGTTTGACGTCATGGATGTTAAGCCTCGCTTGCCTTACCATGTGGCTTTCCAAATCCACATGGACTATTCAAAGTATACTATCATACGTGTGGTTGTTGATGAAGGAGCTGCTACATGTGTGATGTCCTTGGTTTGTTGGAAAGCTCTCGATTCTTTGACTCTTTCTAAGTCATCGAACATGTTGACTACTTTCAACAGTCATTCTTTTCGCCTTCATGGTATTCTCCCTGCCTTTCTGGTCTAGTTAGGTGGGAAGACAGTAGAGGTGGAGATAGAGGTAGTTGTTGCAACTCTTGATTATAACTTGTTACTATGTCAAAATTGGACTTATGTTATGATATTTGTTGTGTCATTCATTTTCCTTACTCTTTTTTTTCCTCATGAAGGGGTACTTTCGACTTCTCGACATCGAACCATCACATTTATTCCATGTCCAGTAGGCATGTTTCGACAGAGAGGTCCATTCCTTTCCGCACTTCCTATTTTAGTGATCCTTGGACCCTACCTTCCTTGACTTTGTCTTGTGAGGGTCAAACACATGCTGAAATTATATCACCAACCTATGGTAGTCATTTTGGAGATGGTTCGACAACCTCTACTAGTCATGTTGAAGAGAAACAACTAGCAACAACAAGTCATGATGGGTGCACAAGTCTAGTCATTACTAGTCACACTACACATACATCACCAACCTCTACTAGTCATGATGGGATTCATCACCAACCTTTTCTAGTCATGTTGGGGATTCATCACCAACCTATGCCAGTCATGTTGGGGATTTTCTACTAGCCTCTGCAAGTCATGCTGGGAGCATGTAACTAGCCACTGCAAGTCATGTTGAGGGCTTTCATAGATTAAGAAGCCTAGACATGTAAGACGTAAGCCCAAGTTCCTTTGTAGGCTTTGCAAAGGAGATCACCTTACTTTTTTGTGCCCTACTACTGTTGTGGTACAATAAGCGTGTTCCTTTCTTGGGGGACCTTTGGGTTCTAAGTCGTCTCTGGTTTCCCAACCGTCATTGGTTGATACAACACTCATGTCAATGCAGTTTTCAGCTGACACCCCACTTCCTTTAGGGGTTGATGCATCTCTTGACCTTGTTGTCTCACATCCTATTCAACCAATGGTTGAAGAAAGGGTCGTGCTGATGCAATATTTGACCAATCCCACTCTTCTCTTGGAGAGTGACAAGCCTAGGGAAGAGAAATTGTTGATGCAATATTCAACCAATCACACTCTTCTTTTGGAGGGTGATGTGTCCTTAGACCATGTCCTTAGAATTTTTAATTATGTACCTTCCTCACTAGGGAGCATTCCACTCTCTTTGAGTATGCTCCATATAAGTCCTAGGGTGGCCTCCTTTGATTGGAATGATCTTGTAGAGCCTCGACTTCCTTCTTCTACACCCTTCTAGATAAGGGATATTCTTTGATATATTTTAGATAAGGTAACCTCTACAATTAGTTTATCCTCCTCGACTTGGAAAGCTTTGGGTTTTCCCAAGATTGTGTAAACTCTTCATAAGTCACTGACCTTTCACAGAAGTCCTACATGGGAACCTTGGCCTCCCCCATTATATGCTTCTTAGAACATCAACCCCCCAAGTTTAAGTTAATCTCTTTTCCGACTCATTCAAAAAGCAAAAAGATTGTCGAGTGATTTGTCCATTTCACACTCGTTAAGTTGGACTTGAAAGGTCATGAGTCTTAGTTAAGCTCTTTTCCAACTTGTTTTCAAAAAATCAAAATATTTCCGAGTGATTTGTCACTTTCACACTCATTAAATTGGATTTGAAAGGTCATGAGTCTTAGGTAATCTCTTTTTCGATTCGTTACCAAAAATAGAAAAGATCACTGAGTGATCTTGTCTTTTTCACACTTGTAAATTGGATTTTAAAAGACATATATTTGGCACAAGTTTACCCCTTTTTCACACCAAGTAGACTAAAAGACATAAAAAAGAAAATTTTTTGGTGTTAAGTTGTGATTGCATCTCATGCCCTTGCTTGTCGTATTAAGCCTATAGTCGGTTCTCTCTTTGCGTTATAAACTGTTTGCCTCATCAATTTTTCATCCTCAACCAAGCATAGCCTTGTTTATATCCTTCACAATATGATACCCTATACCTAGGAGGGAACATCCCCCGAGTGTCCATCTCCCACATGCACTTCTCTGCATTGAGCATAGGTATGTTCCGCTGTTGGAACTAGTTTTTCTTACTTGCGACACTTGTTTCCTCCTCTGTATCATAGAATTCATTTGTATATCAAAAACAAAAAAATATGGGTGGGAAGACAGTATTATATTATGTTGACAGTAGTCATGTCGACTTTGAACAGAGCACAAAATTATTTGAGTCCATTCATCATCATAATTTTGGGATTAGCATGGCCTTAGGAAGTTAAGCTCGTTACATAGTCTTCTCTATCGACTGGTTACTCTTCCAGTCCCTACAGAGAATTTCATTGATTCCTCCTGCATCTCATGGTTTCATCATTGGGTCTATGCTTCCAGATTCCTCCATATGTCTCATGCTCCCATTCAAAAGAAGTCTATCAACATGTTTTGGCTACTCGTCAGAACTCTTGACTTTGCATGTCGGCCATACCCTCAGTTTGTCTCAAAATCACATGATACTTTAGTTCTATCGTGCACCCTGGCCCTACTTTCATCATTGGTAGGTCACCTTGAACCCAACAATTGAAATTTCATCATTGTTCGTTGAATGGGTGGTTTCCTCACCTTTGTCAACAATTTTCATCATTGGATTCTATTTAGAGGGTTTTTTCATGTACTTCCTAAACTTGGCACACGCGAAAGACGCACCGGGTTGTTGGTTCGTGCAACTTGTTGTTTGTCCAATTTCCACCAAATCATGAAGATCATGCTTTACTCCTCGTGTTGACTAATGAGAGATGCCTTAATGCTCTCCTTTCAGCATGTCTCCTTCCATCGACATCAACCCATTTATTCTGGAAATGAGACCTAGAGTCTTATGAGTACCTTGAGGCTTGTAGTCATTAGTGGCAAGCTCTCTCACCATCGACAGTTGGGAATAAATAAATGTCTCCTTATTGATGGATTCTTTAGGTGTTCGACACTGAATCCTCTATTCACACTTGTAAGAATGTACTCGGTGCCTTGATACCTACTTTCTTTATTGGTAGGTTGTCTCACGTTTGTTAACGATATACATCATTGACCGGTAATCAAATGATGTCTCATTATGTTCGACCTCAACTTCTTGATTCACATGATGTAGACTTGCACCTTTGGCGGATTGTGTAGAATACTTGAAGTAATCACTATGTGGCTGCAAATTTCCTAATATATTGCTTCCTTTTCATTGGACCAGTACCTATATGACTTCAGTGATCATGGGAGATCAGATTGTACTCCATGGTATACAGATATCTTCAAATTGCTTTTGAGATTGGTTATATTGGACCTTGTTTGTGACTATGAAAACTGTTGTCATATAACTGCATTTGTATTTTCCTATCCATGGCCACATACACTTATTTGGTATATTTTCACATGGATCTGCAGTGTATTTTTGGTAGCCATGTATGCAAAGTCAGTGTAGAATGTAATGAGCAATCGCGTTCATCTAGCTGGTTCTCTACCACTCTACATCTAGGTTATTTATAATGTATTTAGGCCATCATAGATACTCCTCTGACCTCACACATTAGGGGGCATTTGTTAGAGCGAGATTTGCCTCACCCTATGCAATCTTGCAGAGAGGGCCTTATTCCATTCTACCATGCAGACTCACTTTCCTTGATTGATAAATCCAGAGACAAAAATATAAATTTTTCCACATATATGCACCTTGCAAGCTATACAACAAGTGTATATGTTGGCTACTCAACTATAACCCATGTACATTAGGATTTGTGCCAAAAAATCAAAATTAAATTTCGGGTTTCCATGTCACGACAGGATATCTCTGATGCTTGGCCTTCCATATACTGGAAATGTTCCGACTCAGTCATTCAATTTCATTTTGAAGGCTATAAAGAAGCCAATTCCGAGCTATGGAAAAGAGAAAGAATTCAACTTTGAGAGAAAAGTTACTTTGGAGAAATTATTTACTTCATATTGAGTCTGCATCCCTTTTTCCTTTACGTCTGAACACAATGTTCAACCCCTAAGCTCTTCCCTTATGGATGGAGAACCTCTTTGTCTCCCTTATATGAGCTTGCCTTTGGTGGAGGCCCAGTTGGAAGGAACTTGGTTTCTTGGTTCCGAACCATGCCAACATGGAAGTCTGTATTATTTTCACTTCTTCTTATCAGTTATTAATAAAAATACTCCTTTCCCATCCAATTGATATCTTGCAAATATATGCATTCTTATCCATGGGCATGGTTGTTTTGTATATTAATGGATTATGTTATCTAATGTGCTAAACTTTTATATTATCACTATATGATTTCTCTTCTTGTTTGTTGAGAACTTGTTGCAGGTATAAATCTTTGGGTCAAAGTTCTCAACGGTGGACCTCATCAAACGTTTGGACGAGGTAGCCCTCTTCCTTATCTCTCTTGTACATTAGTTTATATAGCATATGTTGGAATTGAGTCGATTTCTATAGTCATACCTGTATGTTGTGGTTCACCCTATCCATAGAGATATTTTCCTCGTAACAAGGAGATTCATTTTTAGGTCTCAATTAGAGTGTTAGGCAATCATTGAGGTTCCTGATCGTGAAAATGTTTTGTTTAGGCCCTCAAAATGGCCCTAAAAGTTTGGGACCCAAAAAACTACTAAAAATAGTAAATTGCCAACAAACTGTTTTGAGCCAGTTGGAATAGGTGGGTGGCCACCGATATCCACTTGGATAAAAAATAATGTGTTACCATAAATCTTACAGAAGTTGTAGAGTGACTTGTACATGGAATATTTCTTAAAAATATGAAATTCTTAGCACAATTTAGACTTTTACACAGAAGGGAAAGAATTTCAAGTCTTCCATTACTCAGGCACCAAGCTTCAATTTCTGGTTGTAGTATGATAGTTTCCATTTTTATTATTCAAGTATTTGAACATTTAAATGGTAATTTAGGAACTTGATGAGTATTTACTAGAGTTTACCATTTGTTCAACTTTACCCAAAAAACATAGAATTTCATGTTTGCATTTATAAGTTTATGTAATTTATTCGCTTAATTTGTTTTCCAGAATATTACATGGCTTGGAAGTAAAAAATCCTCCATTGTAAATTCCTATTTTTACCAAAATTTACCAATCTCCTAATTACAAGTATTTATTTCCTATTTTTATGGATTAGTCATTATTCCCAATCTTTCCCTTTGGACAACAAATTTACTAGGTAATTTCAAGTACAATTTGTTTCTTATCAAATTCAAAGGGAATTTAATTATCCACAATATGTCAATTTCTAAATTTCATTCTTATTTCAAATTTAGAAACTAAAATTGCATTTCTCATTCTTTTCCTAATATGTTTTTTTTTAAATACTTTGCCTCTTCTTTACTGAGTGGCTTCCTCTCTTATTCTCAAACAGGGGTCTAATCTTCCTTCAAGTTCCGAGTCTAGTAAATTTTCCAGACCAATAGAGAGGCCAAACCAACTGCCCAACCTTCAAGCTTCTAATAGAAATTGCATTTTCATAATTACCAAGTTTTTTTTGTGAGGAATTTAGTGGCTTGAATTTACTGCTACTTTAGGATTTATTCACATAGAATATTGTAAGTGACCAACCAAGTCTCTGTTCATAATTTGAGTGATAGCCCATTACCAACAACTTCCCTGTCAAAAAAAAGACAAGTAGGAAGCCAACCACAAAATATGTTTTCTTAATTTATATCATATTTCACAACCAACCAGAAAAATAAAGTGACAATTATACCATTAACAAGAATAACAATTCTCCCACAGGGGTTTGGTCTAGTGGCCAGCGAATGTACAGTTAAGGTGTTCATTCTATTACGCAAGTCACAAGTTCAAACCTCGATTTATCTAGAGGTGTGCTTACGGGTTGTGCAGTTCTCCCTAGGGGTTATAAGGTAGCCGACAGGATTCAACCCCATGTCACGTGAGTATGATACTGATGTCATTGTCGATTCCCCTAGTCATAAAAAAAAATAAGAATAACAATTCTTCAAATTGATAACACATGAAATTCCATAATATTAAACAAACTTCTCTTGGAAACAAAAGGCATAGGGACACTTATCTGAAATTTAAGAATTGTTGGCAACTACTGAAGGGTGTGCCACTTTCCACCCAACCATATGCACAACTAATGTTAGTATTTTCTCATTTGATCACCCCTGAGCCAGAGTATGATGCCATGAGAGGAATTATTATTTTATTCAACATAATAAAAATATGAAGGTGACTCTCTTTCACCTACAGGAACTCAACAAACCAAGTCTTCACCCTCAAAGAAAGGGGGTTTCTCTTTTCACAAAGAGCTTCAACAATTGTTACACGCAACACAAGGGAGACCTTTCAGTGTCTAGCAGTATCTTAGAGCCCTCCCCTCTTAGTTTCTTTGTGGTTTCTCATCCAATCACTAGAATTTCATAGCCTCATTTATCATCTTGATTCAAGGATGTTTGCCAATGGCTCTTGCCACCAGAAAACACATTATTCAATTTTCTTTGTTTTTCTATGAACCAGAGAGGTTTTTCACATTTTTTCTCTCTACTCAGAAATGGTTCCAAGACTCAACTATCTAACTCTCTTCTTCTCTACTCACGATTTTCCATTTTTCTTGTCTTCATCAACCAAGGTTTGTGGGTCAAATCCCCCAATTCGTGTGTCAGCCCAGAATCCTATAAATGGGTACTTTTCTACCCATTCTTCTGAGGAAAAAACGTTATAGTATAACACCCATTCTCTTTTATAATTGTGGGAAGCTAATAGTTCAACTACCAAATTCCTACATTAACTACAATTCTAAAAAAATGGTCAATTGGGATGTTTCTTGCATATTAAATTGGCAAGGGAATTTCCCTCATTGTTTCCCTCTCATGGCATCATAACCTTTATAGGAAATACCCTTCAACAAATATCCAACACTTTCCTTTATATATTAATAACATAAATATTTACATCATAACAGGTCTGTCCATAGTATTTTAGAAAAATATAATTATATTTACAAGTTGGGGGAAACAAGGGTGTTACAATCCCCTCCCCCTTAAAGGAACAACATCCTCGATGTTCTTTGCATCTCAACAATACCAATCATGCCTCATCCTCCAGCTTCTTTTGCAATTTTTTTCTCTTCTTGGTCCAGTCCTTTCCTAGACTCTTGGCCTTTGTCACATACCTACAATAATTTGAAACAAGAAGCATATTAATCATAATTTCATGCTAAAATATTTTATTGTTGTTCAAAACTTAATAGGAAATATTTATATCAACACAATACTTATCTGTGCAATTTCATGGATCCACATCCAATTGGTTGTCTTCTAACTTAGCCTACTGTTTCCTGAACATACCCATTCTGTGCATGATCCTAACCAATAAGTTAAAAGAATTATTGAAGTCTCCTCTTTCTTGCGATCACTCACCCTCCAAGCCTAGGACCAAGCCTAGACATCCCCTTCTCTACTATAAAGTCCCTCGGGTGGTCCATCTTGCCTTGCCAAGGATTTCTCACACAAGAAGAGTTTCAGAGACTTCACTGAGTCTTATAGCCGAGGCGTCCCTCCAACTTTCTCTTACTGAGGCATCCCTCTGGCCTGTGTTACAACAACAAAAAATCTTCGATGGTGATCATGGCTTATCACAAGGTTCTCTTGTCACAACAATGTACTTTTTTCATACTTTCCATCTTGATAGCCATCATCTGTCCCTCCAAGAAAAATATTTCTCCTAGTATGTATCACATGCATAGAGTAACCATGAGATACTAGCATCAATTTATCAAAATTTTCAAATTTGTCATCCACATATTTCTAATTCACACATTTTCATTTTCAGATATGTTCCACAAAGTACCCAGATTCACAAGTATGATATTTTCTTCTCTTAAGATTTTGGGTCAACAAGAATAGGTCTTCCTTATGGGCTTACATCATTTCCATGTCTAAGACCCTTACTTCTGCATTTCCATTTTCACATGGCCAAACAAATCGTTAGTTCTCATGTACATTATATTTCAAAACTTGTGGCTTCCAAATAATTTCAAATTATGCATACTAACGATCAAAGAATTTTCATCTATTTCACGCTGTAAATCAAAAGGAGATTTCATTCTTTACAGATGCATCATTTCAACATACCAAACTTTCTAATTGCAATTCACAAATTAAATGAATTTGAATTCTTGTGCCAATATTCATGGCCACATTTATACACAATGCACCCTTGCATTGATTTTAGATTATCACATTTTATGTTAGGAAATTTCCATGGTGTGTTGGGTCTCAAACAATCTCTTCACCATATGGATCAAATTTCATTCTTGTTCATTATTATAGCAAGACTATGTTTCCTGCTACAAGTTGATCATGTCATCAAATCACCATATTATAATATGAATCCCAAGTTTTATATGGTTTCATTTAAATACTTATTTCCTTACTCGTAACCAATGGTGCCAATACTCATGGCCACCGACTTCCTTTCTTTGACACTTTTACAATTCCGATAGAGTATTGGAAGGTCCATCTTCCATAACGAGCAGTCCAATTTATACCCTCTTATGCAAGCATGCATTTCTTCAATGCATTCAATTAAATGTGTTTCCTATGAACACTTTTGTTCCCAATCACTCTTGATTGGTCAATGTACCCATGACACATGTTTTCATGATTTTTTTTTACAAGGATCTTAATTGTCCTTGTCTGTTAGAGGCTCATACCTACATCATTCAAGTTTTTCTTTCCCAATTCTTACCCTGATTGGGTATCCATGGCATACAAAAACCACTCAAAATTACATGCATATCATAAAATAATAAAAAAAAATCAGAATGGATTCTTACCCAAACCCTTTTAAATTTTCATGTCACATGGACATGCGATTTTGATATCTGTTATGGCTGCCAACACCCTCTCTGATATTACCTCATCAGTGGTGCTTCATGGAAACTCCCAAATTCATTTCAACAATATTTCAACAACATCCCTCTTGCCCTTTTATCTTATTTCTAAGGTGGTTAACCATTGGTAGTTGTCCTTCCTCAACAACTCCAATATTTTCCTATACTTGACAGGAATCATCACAGTCACGAACATATCAGTTGTCATGTTAAATAAAATGTGCATACATAACATCTAAATCAACAAGAATTATCATATATGTCCTAACATATCTACATGCACTTGTCACATTATCCTCAACATTGTTATGAGTGCAAACATAATCAAATTTTCAGTTGTGTCTATAGTAATACAACTTATCATCATGATCATTCCATAAACATTCACACTCAATAGTACATAAGTTTGCTCATCCTAGGGATTACAATAAATAGTAAGAAGAGAGTCTAGGGACTTTCCCTCTTTCCAACTCCTTTGCACAATCATGATTTTCAATGTAGTTGAATTGATCCCAAGAATTATCTACCTTTGCATAACATGGATTAACCAAACTTATCTATTTAAACACATTTATTAATTTCTTTTCTAGTTGTACTTTTTTTCACAACTGTTCCTTTATAGTATACAACTCTGCGAAGCAAACCAAAGTTTTAAAGGGAGAAAAGTATTCTTTCTTTCCTCCTTCTTGGCTTATGCAACCTGTTCCTCTTGGGATCTACCTTCTCTATTCCTTGAGAAGTCTCGGTCAAGTTCATATTGACCTTTCTTGGATATAAACAACACACTCACCACAACAAAAAAATTTAGTTCACAATTAATCATGAATCAGTGCAATTCTGTACATTTACCAAATCAGATTGGTCAACACTCATTCACATATATTTTACTCATGTATGATATTTTAAAATGTGATCTAGGATTCTTGTAAAAAGTGAGATCGGAAGA
>CBVK0100543204.1:0-17811 GCA_900067695.1 Picea abies | reverse complement strand
ATGATACGGCGACCACCGAGATCTACACTCTTTCCCTACACGACGCTCTTCCGATCTCACGTTCAGAGGAGGCCATCACATCATATTTGTTCTTATTCTCATGATGATGTGCCTGGTGCTTTTTAGGATTTCTCTAACTCAACAGATCACTCTTACATCGGATAATCATCTGGAGTTCTTCTCTCTCACGTCATGGAGGATGCCATATACATTCCTAGCCTTTGTCTTAGGCTGGAACCATGAACCCTTTATTAGGGATTTCCCTCAAGTTTGTAAGTTGAGAGTAAGACTTCACATTATTGTTATATTCCACATCTCATAGGTTGTAGGCTGGAGGATGTCTCCTATAGCTAAAAAACATTAACAATCTAGTAGCAACTTGAATCTTTAGTTCATCGAATATTACATCTAGGCCTATTCCCACATGATCAAGTTCGTCTAATCAATCTTGGAATATCAGCACGATGTTGCAATCATCAATACTCCCCTAGGGAAACATTTGAATTTCTTCCGAGCTTGTCCCAGATAGAGGCTTAGTGCAAATGTCATCTATATGTTCATCTGCGGATAAGTGATGGATCCTCACTGCTCCTTCCTACACCATGTCTCTAATGAAGTCATGCAATATCCTTCATCTCAAATTCTGAAGTCAAATCCCTCTATCTAAGAGAATCCTTAGAGCACGCTTCAGTCTATTGCATGCCCCTTTGCATCCTGTAAAGTATCATGAAACCAAGTTGGATTATTCCTTATCAATGACTCCCTATGAAGTCTGACTCCATATGAAGTCTGGCTCCCTTTGACTCCTTTCAATTATTTTTTTCTTGTTGTCATACATTTCTTGTTCCTAACCTAGAACTAGGGGTTCCCATACCAGGGATAATGGCCCTTCTAACAAATATAAGAAGCATGGCCTCCCGTACTAGGATAATAAACAAGATGACCTCCCATAGGTATAATAACCACAATGGCCTCCTATATTAAAATAATAACCAAACCAAAAATAAAAATGAACTCTCTTACCAGGGAAAATGGTCCAATATAAAAGAAAAATAATCAAAATAACTAAATTATACTTATATTGAAATTTGTAGAGATTCTCCTGATGTATTTAGTAGAAATAATTGTCGTCACGTTTAGTCTTCTTCTATGGAATTCCATCATCTATCGATGCATGTTTCCTTTGTTTTCTTTTTCTTTGAGGACAATCTCTATCATAGTGACCAAACTCGTCACAAATGTAGCATTGGATCTTTGAAAGATCCTTCTTCTTTCTTGATGGTCTTGTATTCTTCTTCTAGAATTTCCCTTTCACTTTTCTATAATTGGCTACAAATGCTTCTTCTTCTTCTTCTTCTTCTTCTTCTAGGGGTTTCTGCAAGATATTTCTCGATAACATTCGGGTTTCTTCTTGAACACAATCAGACCATAGATGGTCAAACCTGGGTAGCTTTTTACATCCACAAATGCTCTGAATAAATGGCTCCCATGATATTGGTAATCCATTAAGAGATATAGTGACAAGTTTTGCATTTGGAACTTCATATCCAATAGCTTTAAGTTGATATCTTATTTTGTATGCCTTTGTTAAATATATGTTGATTGAATCTAACTTTGACATCTTGATGCATCGGAGTTGATTTCTCAAAGCTAACTTTCTGCTAATAATTTTACGAAGGCATTTTACATTTTCTTGGTAGTCTTTAGTTCTGTAATGTGTGGAATCAAATGCTCTCTAACAAAATCTACCAAGATTCTTCTGGTCATTACTTATTTCTTCTTATGCTTGACCTTCTCTTCATCTTCTACCAGCTCAGGAATGTCCTAGTTTATGTAGTCCAGAAGATCATTTTCTTCTAGGATAAGAAGTAACTTAATATTCCATGCTCTCATATTTGGTGGCACCTTCCAATATGTCTTCTACTCTGAAACTGGTCTCCATGACTGTTTTAAATTTTGACCTTGACCAGTCAAAATTTGACTTTGACCCAAAAATTCAACCTTGACATTTTTGGTGGTTGAGGTAACCAGGAGATGCAATGGGTTAGGGTGCACTAGGATAACCAAAAAATAGTCACAATAATTCACATAAACTTTCATTGTAACTGGTGTTGTAACAAGCTTGACAGAGAGTTGTGGATCTACCTTCCAGTGGTTAGACTGTTCTGAAGGTGGAGTGGGCCCATAACCTGTTAGAATAATGTTGATGTGCTCATTTCACCATAGACAACGCTACACCATTGTCACCCATCCATAGGAAAAAATACACCCTCGAGCACCTTAACCTTTGACAGAAAGAATGATTTTGGGAAGCCACACCATAAACAACAGATAACTAAGAGAGTGCACCTTCTCCAGGGGTAGCGCACAAGAGAAAGTATTGAAAACACTGAACAAGAGAAAATCGTACAACTACAGTTGTTGTTGCTCCTCCTCCAAACGTGTGCACTATTTACGTATTCCTGAGTGAGAGTGAATGAGTGAACAAATGAGCCAAAATGTCCTCTATTTATAGTCGTTCTAGTCACCAGTCTGGGCCAACTTGTCTTTCTGGAGGATAATATCTTAATATTATATATTAGGCTGAGTCGACATGCCTTCTAGGGTTTTCACACATATGTTTAGGGTTTCTCTTGCTTCCAGAATATTATATTCTAGTCAAAGGTTACGTATGGAGGCTAATACCTCCCGTGGACACCATTATATCAACACACTAGGATACCAAGTACCATCATCTCAGACAAGGATACCAAATTTCTTAGTGCATTTTGGACTACATTGTGGGAGAAGATGGACACTAAGTTGAATATATCTACAACATTTCATCCACAGACAGATGGGTAGGTGGAAGTAGTTAATAGGACTTTGGTGCAGCTTTTGAGAGGTTACAATCAGAAGAATTTGAAGACCTAGGATGAAAATATGATATATATACAACACTCTTATAACAGAGTAGTCCACACTCCTACTAGTAAGTCACCTTTTGAAACTTGCTTTGGGCATTTTCCACCTTCACCCTTAGATGTTGTATATGGATAGCAAGGAGGAGTGAGGGAGGGCCTCATAGAAGATGCATTAAAAGTAGAAAAAAATGTTGAGAAGATCAAGTAGATCCATTTGCAAGTACAAGAGACATTGAAGAAATCACGGGAAAATCACAAGGCTAGAAATGACTAACACATAATAGAGAGAACATTTAGAGTGGGAGACAGAGTATGGTTAGAACTAAATAAATAAAGGCTACAGGGTCCTCATACGAAGATCAAGGCTCTGTGATATGGTACTTTTGAGGTATTGGAAAAGGTGGGAGAACGTTCCTACATAATTATTTTACCCCCATACATGTGCATTTACTCAGTAGTGAATGTGGATAATCTCAAACTCTATGACCCTTCTATGTTGGATCAGGAGGAGGAGAAGGTCCTACCTTTCATAGAGGACTTAGCACTATATGCTCAAGCAGAGTTAGCATAGGACACAGTTTTTCAAAAGTGGTCTAGAACTATAAGACGGGGACAACATGACCTTTGGCATATTAGGTTGAAAGGACAACTTTCAGGCAAAGCAATGTGGTACTCCAAGGAGAAGGTAGAGGAAAAATTTCCTCACCTCATTTAGTAAATATTTTGGGGACCAAAAGCCTCCATAAATAGTGTTAGCACTACAAGTCACCTATGGATTGAGGCAGAGGTAAGCCCAATACCCATCATTTTAATGTCACAATGAATGAATTTAAGGGTGTCTAATGGACGCAGTCTCGGGATTATAGCGCTTTAACTCGGAAAAACTGGGCTGGCATGCATAAGAAGATGAGGTCTTGATCTAACGTCAGTTAGTAAGTTGTAGTATAGTGATGAGTAGGGGCGAGAACGGGTGAGGAAATGTAGAGTTATTTTGTGGACATCGGGTCTTCCAGTAGCCTAAGGAGGAAAAGATATGAATATAATATCTTCTTGAACCCCAAACTTCAGGAAACTGAAAACGTCATAACAATATTGCAATCAAACATACATTACAATATAGTCACAACAACTCGGCTGGAACACCCATGCCTGAGTCTTCAATATTAGAATCAAAAGAGATGATAGGAAAGCTAACTTTCATTAAACAAGAAGTCTCAAAAGGCAACGCATAACTAGAGAACCAGAGGATTCATTAAAAATTTACAATACGGGAGCTTAGCTCAACCATCGATAATTGCAAAATATAAAAAATGAGTATATATACTCAAAGCAACTTGATCCCTATAGAAGCACGCTCTGGTCATTGTATTCAAGGCTTGGTGTATGCATCTTCTTCTGTCAGGCTGCACTTGCATTCTTTTGTCAAACGCAAGATCATATCAGTATGGGCTTCACAAGAAAATCCATGATAGGGAAATTTTGGATGACATTCTGCCCTCCATGGTCAGATTCTCCATGATTTCCATTTATGTGGTGAAACGAGGTTTCAAACACCTTCCCCATTTTCATTAACTACTTTCATCAGGATCAGGACGAGGCCTGACACCCATGAATGTCCCAGGTGAGCTCACGACTCCTTCGAGTCAATTCTGGCACCTCAAAGTCAGCAGATATTTATCTGTGACCAACTCGGACGCTTTGATATTTTGCGCAACTCCTTTTCATCTAACCCTGGGCTGCAACTGTGTGCCTAATTCACAGTCTCTTCATGATTTCATGTTTCACAAGCTTGCATTGTGATCCTACTGAAATTTATGAATCATGAAAGCACGATTGTTTGGATTGGGCGACATGTATCCCTTTACATCAAATGGCCCTTCTAAATATCGACATTTCAGGACCTTGGGTTGTCGGAATTTCTCACTTCAGCTCCCCCGAAATGAATTTCTCCATGTTGATCCTGCGCCATGTGTCTTTCTAGAATGGACAGTCAATATCATTTCGAGACTTCGCATGTCGCGAGTTTTCAAGACTCTACCCTCCTACTTTTCCCGACTCGCAAAATCATGAAAAGTTGATCCTTCAGTACAGATCTCCCCTTTGATCAACGGTTGTGATCTTATTGTGATTTCGCATTTCTCGAGTTCTAATGAATTTGCTCCTTGACTGCTCCATCTTGCGAAACCACGAAATGCTAATCATGCGCCATGTGTCCTTCCCCATACCAACGGCTAGGATTGACCTTACGATTTCAGACCTTTGTTTGACGCTAAACTTGGTGCAACTGTATGATCCCGATCACCCGATGGTCGTCGATCCAATATGCCTGATGGATCTCCATCACCGAAAGTTGATCTTGCTCGCTCGCTTGATTTGAGTTGATATCATATTGCTTCAAGTGTTGTGCTTGGTTCTCACGAATGCGGCCTTTGTAGTTTACTTGAATGACTGGCTGAGGGCTCGGGAAAACAAAGATGAAGAGGGGAATGATCGGCCTAAGAGAGAACTGGAAGGTTGAGGGCTGACACTTCTCAGGCAAACAAAAGAAGAAAACTATAAGCCAAAAGTAAAAACCTTACGATTGGGTCTGCAAAAGGAGGAGATACAGGCAAAAATACAGACTTGGGTAGAAACCACAAACTCCTAAGGCTTTGACAAGTTGATGTGATAACATTTGGCTCCACAGGGGATGCCATGCTCCCTACGAGCTTCCAAGAAAAAGTAGTTCCACTGCCTTAGCTTTGGGTTATGGAGTCTCCTATTAAAAACAAAATAAACATAAAACAAGGACGGTATTTACAATGGTAGGAAGCCCACTGTGGCTTTAAACGAAAAAGGTTTTCAGTAAGTGCCCATTTACAGGGATGCCAAAAACTGCATTACCCTACAAATTCTGCAACTTGTAAGTATTATTTGAAAGTGTCTTAGAAATTTTGAAGGGTCCAATACAAAGGGCTTCAAATATACCATGTGTTCCCTTGTCATGTCTGGGTGCATCCCATTTGAGTACTAAATCTCCCAGCTGGAAATATTTTTCTCTGCTCTTCTTGTCAAACAAATGCTTGATCTTTTGTTAATGGTCATGTGCCTTATCCAGCATCTTTTCACTAGTTTCCTACACTTTTGCCAGTTGTAATATTCTCCTGACCATGTCATCAGGTTCTCCCTGGTAGTCTTGGAAGAATTTTTCCACCGGCAAGGCGAGCTGAGAAGGAAAGATGGCCTCAACTCCATACACAATTTTAAAAGGAGAGGCACCAAGAGACCTCTTTGTTGTCACTCTATCATCCCACAGAGAAAACATGAGCTTTGAATCCCATGCTTTCTTGTTGTCATCTAACGATATTTTGATATTCTTTATAAGGCTCTTGTTATAGGATTATGTCAGTCCATTCCCTTGCGGGTAGTAGGGAGTTGAGTGAATCAATAAAATTCCAAACTGCTCACAAAACAAGATTAATGGCTCAGCCTTGAAGGATGCATCATTATCAGTGACGATATTTTTCAGACAACCAAACCTTGCTATGATATCTTCAAGAAAACCAATGATTACTTTGTGAGAAGCCCTCCTTGTGGGGATATCTTCTATCCATTTGGTGAAGTAATCGATGGCAGTCAAGATCCATCTATGTTGACCACTCGAAGGAGGATGAATCTCCCCAATAAATTCTAGGCCCCACTACTGAAAGGGTCATGTAGCTTCCACAGGCTTCAATGGTAGAGACTTGAGTTGTTGCTTCCCAGAGAATTTCTGGCATTTGATGAAAGCCCTGATTTTCGCACAAACATCAGTGAATAAAGTAGGCCAGAAGTACCTAGCCCTGAGAATTTTATAGGTCATGGTTCTCTAGAAATGATGTCCCCCACACAAGATGTCATGAAAATAAAACATAATCTTTTGGGCCTCCTTTGGGTCTAAACATATCATAAGCACACCTAACGGGTCTTTCCAGTACAAGACCTGGTCAATAAGGCAATATCTAATTGCTTTGATCTTTAAAGCTCTTTCCTATCTTTCCCCATTCCATCTAAAGGTCGCAACTCTTGAAGAAAATATATAATGTATTTATACCAGGTGCATTCTGCAAATGGAGGGTCGTCCTGAGGGATTTTATTAGGCACTTTAGCCTATTGATTCTCTGAGCAAGTGTTGACGAAGTTAACCTCCAAATATTTACAATTATTTTCAGCCAACAGCTTGGCTGAACCCTAGCCTTTAACTATCTTGGTGGGTTTTATTTCCAAATCAACTTCAAGGATTATGGCAATCCACTTGCTCCTTCTCCCGTCTATGTCAGGCTGAATAAGAATGTCCTTCACCTAAGCTGAAGGAACATATGTGATGATTTTTGAATGAAAAACATAGACTCTAAAATCTTTAAGAGATTTCACCAAGGCATACGCATGCTTGTCCATGATGTCATATATGACCTATTTGTCTCTTAACGCTCTGCTAAAAAAGGAAATAGGTTGCTCCAGCCCTGCATCGTTCTTTTGTAGTAAAACAGTGGCCACTGTATCAAATGAGCCAAAGGAAAAAATCAGAAAATCCTTAGAATAATCAAGATTGACTAGCACGGGTGCTTCAGTCAGTGCCTTTTTTATTTGATTGAAGGATTCTCTAGATTTAGCAGTCCATTTTACTATGTTCCCCTTCCTTAGCATGGATGTGATATGCTTCACCAATTCAGCAAAATTTGCAACAAACCTCAGAAAATTGATTTTGCCCAAGAAGGACTGAACCTCCTTCTTGGATCTGGGAAGTGACAAGGTTTGAATAGCTTCCACCCTACTTGAATCAATCCTGACCCCCTCGGCTAATACAATTTGTCCCAACAATTTTCCTTCTTGTATGGCAAATAAAGACTTCTTGGGATTTAGGGAGAGACCAAACCTTCTACATTTCAAGAAGACCTTTCTCAGATGTTGACAATGTTCTTTATCAAATTTGGAGAAGATTGTTATGTCATCTAGATAGACCACAAATTTGTGTCTTTCTCCAATGAAGGCGATGTCCATGGATCGTTGGAAGGTTGCTCCTGCGTTCATCAATCCAAAGGGAATTTTGGCATACATGAATGTCCCCCAAGGAGTGGTGAAGGTTGTATTTTCTCTATCTTTAGGCAGAACAGATATTTGATTGTAGCCAGATATCATGGAGATCATGGATGCACATGTCACCCTTTGCAACATGTGCTCCATCTTTAGCAGCGGGTAATTTTCCTTCTTGGAGCTTCTATTCATATTCCTGAAATCAACACAGAGTCTGATTTCTCTGCTCTTTTTCCTTATTGGAACCAAGTTGGCCACCCATTCAAGATATCTCAAAGGGACAATGATTTGGGCATCCAGCAGCTTCTTTACTTCCATTTCCATAATAGGTAGCAGCATAGGGTTTATTTGTCTTAATTTCTGCCTAAATGGTTTAGCCTCCTCTTTCAATGGGATCTTATTCTAAATGATGGTTCTATCGTATGTCCTGAGGTCTTCATAGGTCCAGGAAAACACATCAGCAAATTCTTTTAATAGCTCAGTATACTCGACTCTCTTCTCCCTTTACAGGTTGTTTGATAGATTGAAGAACTTTGGATTCCTCTCTTTGCCAATATTGCACTCAGCCACATCAGCATCATCATTTGAGACTTTACCCTTCAATACCACATCATTTCTATCGAATAACCTTTCCAGAGGGACTAGTCCTTTGGGAATGTGGTTGCTAGGCAGCTGAACAATATGGTGATTATCAATTTTATTTAGAAATACATCAATGAGAGGGTCACCTTCAGGATCATGATCCTGATCAATGTGTAATGCAAAGAACTCATCAATAGAATCAATAAATTTTCTGATCTCAAGATTGTCCTCAAACACCTTCCAATACTTGATATTGTCAGGTACAGAGGGCCTATATCTTACCTCAACATCATACCTGAGTTAAGGTGGCAGAGGGACTCTGAAATTTCTTATAGATATAGCCAAAGAGTCAGCCATGACATTCTCTTCTCTTGGAATAAATGAAATGTTAAAATCCAAGAAAAAAGTGTCAACCAGATCCCACACTTCATTTCTATATGATCTCAATTGAGGGTTTTTGGCCTGATAAATATTTCTAATCTGCTAGAAAATCAACTCAACATCCCCAAACACTGATATCTCTTCAATTCTCGTGTCTTGTGCATCCCTCAAACCCAAAATAAGAGCTTCATATTTTTCCACGTTATTGGTAGTTTCAAATTCTAACTTGAATGAAAGAGATACAACTTCTTGAACGAGAGAAACAAGGACCACTCCAGCTCCAACACCTTCTCTAGAAGAGGCTCCATTGGAGAACATTTTCCACACAGAGGTAATTGGAGGAGAATCTTCACAAAGGGCAAGGGACTTCTTTCTGATTTCAAGAGGGGCTTCGGGAGCATCAGTGAGTTGTAACAAGCTAGATCCCAAATCAGCATCAAGGGAAAAGATAGAATGATTGGTGGGATCTGCTTCATTACTAATGATATAGGCCAACTTATCTTCTCTATACAGTCTTCTATGTTCCCCCCCAAATACAGGAATGGTAGCATATGTGAGGTCCATCTGCAATGCTCCTCCAAGCCTTTTTATCCAAGATCTTGACAAAAGCATCCCAAACTCTGGAGGAACATCAGCTACCATGATATCCATGACCACACTTTTCATGGGCAACTGGAACAAGGTCACAACTAGATCTTTGATGACCCTAAGACATTGCACTTTCCTAGAGTCAAAGGAATATAAGTCATGATAATCCTTTGTGATTTCTAGTCCCAGTTCTTCCATAAAAGTTTTCAGCATGAGATTATGAGAGGCCCTTGAATCCATCAAACAATTATGCAGTACCTTGTCATGTATGTTCAATGATGTGTAGAAGGTAGGGGATGAATCATCTCTATCTTCTACCATGGTACCTAAGATGATTGTTGGCTTCTCGTCCTACAAATTGATTGAGTCTGAGGGATGATACAAAGGTTCAGGGAGAAACAGTTTAGATAGGGATCTCTTAAAGTCTTCATGCTTGACTATCTTTGAAAGGGGTACCGGGATCCTAATCTTCTGAATTTCATGCTCAAAGTTAAAATAGGAGGGGGGCTTCAGAGTTTCCTTTACCTCTGGGATAGGACCTTTGGCTACTAGTGGGGGATTATGTGCTTTCTTTTCCCTATTGTTGTTTGTTGTGTCTCTGGAGGGCTTGTATTCTCTGGGAGGCTGATCAAAGATGTCAGACTTCCCATCTTTCTTCTTAGACCTGAGGTTGTATCTATTTGGGATGTCATCGGCCTTATCCCCCTTGCTTAGCTCATTTAATTGAATTTCCATGAGAGACTCCTCGTATGTTAGTTGAGTTAATTGAGGAGAAGGAGATGTGTCTTCAAGACAGTGGATTTCTGGGCCAAGGTCTTCTTCTTCCCCATCATCATCTACAACTAGATTGTTTTGAAGAGGGGTCTGGATTTTATGATCATCCCTATATATGTTTCAAGGTTCTCTTTGCATAATATGAGGAGCATTGTTTCTCGGCCTCCTGAAGTTGCCTCTCTTATCAACATTTTGAGGATTTTTTTATGTCTACTTCCCCTCTAACTCCAACCTTTCCATTCTGGCTAAAAGTGATTTTAGTAACTTGGTTACTCCATCCATTTGAGGGAGGGAGGCAGAGGAACTGGAGGTTGAGGCATCAGCTCTTCCCCTTCCTTTGTCTCTGTCGACCTTATTTCTGAGTCATTCAACTGTCAATATGTTAGACTCTACTTCTAGGGCTGCATCTTGCATATGATCCAAGGAGGTAGCTCTTCTCTCTCTTAACAGGAGGTAGAAGTTAGGGTCAAAAGAACTAGCATAGGTAATTTTGGCAGAGGCTTATGTAGGCTTTATATTGGCAAGGATCTTATTGTACATTTTGTTGAATCTTTTGGAGAAGTCAGAGACAGACTCTACCTCTTTTCTCTTTAGGGACCCGAACTCTATGATATAATACATGAATTCCTTTTTATCCCCCCATTGTCTCAAGAATATATCATCTAAAGCCTCAATCCCATCAATGGATCCAGGGGTCAAGGCCCTGAACCACTTTCTGGCTTCTCCATCAAGACTGTGGACAAAAATTCTCATACATACATCTTTGTCTACTATGACGTAGTTATCAGCATAATTATAGAAAGATGCAAGGTGCTCTTCTGTGGTAATATCTCCCTCCCTCGTAAACTTAGGTAGTTTCTTAAGGTAGCCATCGACTGGGAGGGCATTAAGAGGCTGGGGAAAAATGAGAGGGGCGTATCTGGAAGCTACTATAGCGTCCATTATGTTCCTAGGAGGATTGGCACCTACCATAGGGATGATAAGTGGAGGAGAACTAGGAGACTGGAACTGAGCTTCCGAGAGAAAAGGGAAACAACGAAGGATTTGGAGAAAAGGCTATAGGGATTGAAGGAAAAGAGGATTCCCTTTCTGCAAAATCAATAACTCTAACAGAAGGAGGATTAATAAAACCTGGAGTGGGAAACTCTTTCTAGGTCTAGGGTCTAGACCAAGGTACAAATTCAGGGGAGAGAGGAGTGACAAGGATTTCTCCCTCTAAACCCAGACCAAGAGGGGAAAACTCAACAGGAACACTCCCAAAATTTAAACTTTGAGAAACTCCAACAGGTGATATAATAGGAAAATGAGAAGCAGATATCAGAGTTTCTAAAAGAGGACAATGAAAATGATCAAAAATACCTGATTCAATAACAGAAGTACCTTCTCCAAGGGGCTTTCCTTTTCTGACAATTTTCTTTGGGTCAGCTTCAGGTGTTGCTAAAGGCAGATGTAGAGTAGACCTCATGTGTGTGCCTATAGAAGCCACAGCTGAAACAGTGGAGTCACCACAGTGGAGTCACCAGGTGCACAGTTGCAATCTTTGATGTACTAAGTTTTACTGCACCTTCAGAACTAGTAAGCTTTGTCGTTCAATCCCAGGGAAAATCTTCAATTTCATCCCCGGCAGTAGCGCCATAAATGTTAGCACTAGAAGTCACCTCTAGATTGTGGAAAAGGTAAGCCCAGTACCCATCATGTTTATGTCATAATGAATGAATTTAAGGGTGTCTAATGGATGCAGACTCGGGATTATAGCGCTTTAACTCAAAAAAACTAGGTTGGCATGCATAAGTAGATGAGGTCTTGATCTAACTTCAGTCAGTAAGTTGTAGTATAGTGATGAGTAAGGGGAAGAACGGGTGAGGAAATGTAGAGTTCTATTGTGGACATCGGGTCTTCCAGCAGCCTAAGGAGGAAAAGCTCTGAATACAAGATCTTCTTGAACCCAAAACTTCAGGAAACTGAAAATGTCATAACAATATTGCAATCGAACATACATTACAATACAGTCACAACTACTCGACTGGAGCACCCATGCCCAAGTCTTCAATATCAGAAGCAAAAGAGATGATAGGAAAGCTAACTGTCATTAAACAAGAAGTCTCAAAAGGCAACTCATAACCAGAGAACCAGAGGCTTCATTCACTAGTATATTTGGGTCAAATTCCGATGGTGCGTTTGACGCAATTGCCACTTTATATTGTTGGGAGAACAACAAACAACTGACCCCCTCAAATGTTGTTTCACATGACGTCTCTTTTCTGATGTTTCATATAACGTCGCTATTGCGACGTTTCATGTGGATTTGAAGCCGCTCTTGCCACCTCCAAGACGTCGCTTTTGCCACCTCCCAGACGTCACTCTTTCCACCTCCAAGGCATCTCTCTTGCCACCTCCCAGACGTCACTCTTGCCACGTCTTGGAGGTGGCAAGAGCGACATCTTGGAGGTGGAAAGAGAGATGTCTTAGAGGTGGCAAGAGCGATGTCTGGGAGGTGGCAAGAGCGACATCTTGGAGGTGGCAAGAGTGACGTCCTGGAGGTGGCAAGAGATATTTCTCGGACGTGGCAAGAGAAACGTTAAGAGGTATCATCTCCGACGTGGTTTCTATGGGAGAAACACTTCAAGACGTCGCAATAGCGACTGTGTTATAGGTATTTAAAAAAAAATACAATATCAATACTGAAAGGGATAGGTACATTAACCTTTGCTAAGATACTAGCCATATCAATATTTAAATCTATATCATCGATCTTAGGCAAGGTTGGTTGAGGATTAGGACTAACTTCCAATGGTAAAGGGAGTCTTGCCTAATGAGGTTTAGGATCACTAGGATATGTCTCAGGTGTGTTATCACATGCAGTCGCAATTGTTGAGCTAAAGTCTAAAAGCTCAACTGCAATCATGTGTAACTTAGAGGGAAGGCCCCTGTCACCTCACCAACCCTCTTTCACTTCAAGTTAGCTTTCCTTGGATTGAAGGGGGTTTCCCTCATTTAATATTGTGAGGACTTAGGGCAAGGAATCTCAATGTGGAGAGTGAAGTCTGAGAAAAATGTGTTTGGGTAGCTTTATACTATTGAAGAAAGTACTTGGAGGTCTCAATATGCCCTCCTAGAAAGTATCGCCCATTCAATTGCCATCCTTTAGACTATTGAAGAAAGTACATGTCATTGATTGCCAACATTTACATGTGTGGCCAAATGGTCAATTTAGAAACATGGGCTCGTAATTACGATAATATAGAGAGCAGCTCTTCGAATAAGGACCCTACGTCTACTTTCCATCCTGTTGGACCTCTCTAGATAGAAGAGCCATCACTTGACACAGTGTTTTTCCCACCAAAGGGTGTGCTTCCTTGGTCTACACATAATCCCAATGCATGGGTTGCCCATAATTATATTATTGTGGAAGATTTAACCCAGACACCATGTGCCATGTCGGCCCTCGAAGTCCTTCAATGTTGCGCAATGCAATGAAGAGTATCGTTGTCTACTATACGAGGGGTGGACCCTTCATATACTAGTTTAATTACATTTGACATGGACCAAATTTAGGCTAGACTCCCCCACCAGATTTATTTTCAAATTCAAGTAGTCTCGCATGGGACGAATATCTTCAAAACTGTTGTTGATGAAGGGGCCTCCACTTGTATTATGTCTATGTCATGTTGGAGAGATATCGATTCCCCAGAGCTTGTGCATTCCAACACCATGTTGAAGGCATTTGATGGCCACATGTTTAAGCCTCAAGGAATCATTTTCGCCTTTCCTATGGAGTTAGGTCGAAAGACTATCATTTTAATTAATGACCCCGGCAAATTTGAGGTTTAAGTTTCCACACAACATACAAATTTATCTTAGAAGGGATACCAAAAGGCTCTATAAATTAATGATATGGAAACCTCTTACTCCTCCAATTTAAGTTATTAAAAATTACCCAAAAGTGTTATAATTATATTATAAAGTGTAGTTGGAGATCATCCAAAAACCAACAAGTATTTGATTTTTCATAAAAGTGTTGCTTGGTTCAAATCTCTCTCCCTCCACATTAAAGTGTGCAGAGTTGGGGTTAATAGCTCCCACTAATTAATCAAAAACATTTATGGATAAAAATAAATAAAAGATTTTGAAGTGTGAATTTGAGGGCCAACAACAATAGTTAGTATCCTAGCATCATCTCTCACAATGAAGAGAACTTTTTGCAGATAAAAATGTATGCATAGATGATCCACTATGAACATCTTAGAACCAAATTATTCTTAGTTTTCACTGCAGTGTCTAAATATGGTGTCATTGAAACACAACAATGCATTGTAGAATGGCAGCAGCAAAAATTGTGAGTGTAGTGGGCTATGAACTCATCATCCACCGACCACAAAGTCATGGTCAATACACAATGATCCACTTCTCTTCCACATGTGTCTCATCAAAATTCTATAAGTTGCTTCCGATCTCATGGGTTTGAATCCCTAGAATTCAACCTTGGTCAAAAACACCTTCAATCTATAAAGTCATCTCGACTTTGTCTCATGATCCATTTTGGATCAACCTTTGCAGTGAACAAATGGGTGAGAGGTGGATTTTGAACTAGCTCATGTGAAGCTTTAGTCATCAACCTATGATGTTTGGGGCAAAGAGGAATTTTTCTCCATATTAAGAGCTTTGGGGAAAACATCCCTTGATAGAACTCTAATTCCTTTTGGAGAGCAAAAAAGAAAACTTATGTAAAGGAGATAAAGACCAAGACCTTACATTTGCTATGATGATATCTAAGAACCCATTTAATGTCTTACAAGACCTAAATAAGGTTGGCATGGTGTAATCAAATAAAAATTATTTTCAAGCAAGGCCTTATTATTTGAAGCATTGATCTTAAAATATTATCCTTTGTAAGATAAGGGATGATCACTCTAGAATCAAATGGCATACCCTTTAGAGCCACCTTAAAGGAACTTAAAGGCTTTATTGGAATGAAGTATGCACCCCAAATGACATACCAAATAGGTTTCGTCAAAGTCTTACTAGAACCAAGTAGACCTACCTTTCAAGGCCTAATTGGAACAGAGTACCCAAACCATAAGAAGACCTTTTAAATCCTCACTGGGACACAATGCCCCATTAATCCAACAAACATGGCATTTCAAATCCTTATCGAAACCAATATACAATGCCCTTCACCCCTAGTATGAAGGCCTTTCAATGCTTCACTTAAACAAAGTATTCACCCTTGACATGAGGGCATTTTAATGCTTGAATGGAAAAAAGTAATCGCCTATGATGACTTAATGTCTCTTTGTTAGCCAAGGGTTGATAAGAGAATATGTGGAAGGCTGATATCCTCATTGTAGTTGCTAATGGTTTCTAAGGAGATGAAGGATTAACTATTTCATTTCATTAGTTAAAGGTTTCTAAGGAGATGGAGTGTTGACTTAGAATGGGATCTTTCAACACCTCATTAGAATGTGAAGCCCCAACTAACTAATGAATGTGAGCTTCAAAACATGGAACGAAGCATCAACCACCTTAATGTAATGCTCACAATGCCCACCAAGATAACCACTCATATCCTTACTCTACAGGTTTAGGTGTACCCATATTAGTTCTTTGATATTCTTTTTTACTATGGATTGAATTTGATTGGTCACAATTGAAGACTTTAATCCCCTAATGCACAAACTTGTGTTGATATTCTAATGCACCCTTTAATCTTCATCACATTTTGATGGTACGGCCTCACAAATGTTCCAAGAGATCTTGTCCATGGACTCCAATAAGCTTGGAGTTCCTTAATGGATGGGAATTCCATGACTATTTGATGACTAGATGGTGGCTTGGAGTGTTTAGTTGTGAATAGCTTGGTTAAGCCTAAGTTGGCATCTGCAATGGATGCCTATAGTTGGGTCGGAAATTACTTATACATAACCAATTTCTTGGACCATATTGGTGAGAAGATAACCAATGTTCAATCTTTTATCTCAAATATCTATCTCTAACTCTACATTTAAGTTTGAGTTATGCTTATGAATGTATTTCGAAATGGAATCCTCAATTTAAATGAGTATGTGCATGTTTATTTCTAATACATTAGTTAATTGCATGCATGTATGAATTGAAATGACTTTAGAATTTAATGGGTTCAAATTTATATTGAGATTTTTTAACTAGGGTAGCATCCTGTTAAAATTAGGGTAGTAAAGCAAAACAGAAGTATCTTTTAATTTTTAACTAGATCTTATATCCAGAAAACAAGTCTACACTACTTGAACAGAGAAAAACACACATGTGTGCACAGATCTAAATAGTTTAGTTATTTGGTTAGAGAACAAATCTAGAATAAACATTAGATCTGATCTTCAATGTTGGAATAAAACTTGGATAGATCAATAGATCTAAACTAAAAGGAAACTCAATCTGATCATGAACAGCAAACCAAACTTCTGAAATAAGGAGTAAGAACCAAAAAACTCAACATACAATCCAGATCTGATAACATTCACTGTTGATACATAAGTCTAGATATCTTTGAACAAAAAATCAAAATACAATTCATATCTGAAAATGATAAGCTTGAATAGATAAATTTACCTTTCCCTAAAGGCTTACCTCTGAAGAGGTCATAGCCACCACAAGGGATGCAGAACCAATTGTAATTATGCTCAGGAAAAGTCCAGCTCATAGATCCACCGTATAGGTTGGATCTCTTGCCAAGAGATGAAGGAACTTTCTTGCCACCAAGGGAATAGGGCCACAAAAACTTCCCACGGTCAAACCCTCACACAAACAATAGGTAAGACACTCAAAACCTCACACATAATTTATGTGGACAAAAACCATCACACAAGGTAACTTAAGGAAGGCCAAGATCTCAAGAGAAGAGATCACGGTCTGAACTAAACAAACATCTCACAGCAGAAAGAGGGTCTGTACCCATAGTCACCCCACAACAGCAAATGGAGAGCTGCACCAACATTCACTCCACACAACAAAAGGGAGAGTGGCACTTACAGTTACCCCACACAGCAAAAGGAGAGGGCCGCACCAATAGTCAGTCCACACAGCAGATGGAGGGGGTTGCACCAACAGTCAACCCACACAGCAGATGGAGGGGGCTACACCAACAGTCAACCCACACAGCAGATGGAGGGGCCTGCACCAACAGTCAGCCCAATACTAGAGGATAAATGGGTTGTATCTACCAGCCACACACAATAGAAGAGAGTTGCACCACAGTTACCCCACAGCAGAGGAGAAAGGTCCGCACCCATAGCAGACAGGAGGCCACACCAACCAGTCAATACTTCACCGGAAAATAGACAAGGGCTGCAGCAAAACACTCACACTCCAACAACAAAAATAGAAGGCCGTAGTACACACAACATTCCTCTAGGGTAGCCGCAACAAGAAGGCAACAGTCCTCTAGGGTAGCCGTAGCAATAGAGAGGAGATCCGCTCACATTAGGAACATAAGAGCATCACAATAATAAGGTGTGTAATGTGAGGGGTAAGGGGGATTTTATTTATAGTTTAGGCT